>JACBWV010000229.1:0-14598 GCA_013435795.1 Chlamydomonas sp. ICE-L | reverse complement strand
CCACACACAGGGCCGACGACACGAGACACACACACACACACTATTACACACTATTACTACACACACACACCGAAGAAGAAGACACACAACACACAGATGTCTACGACCTAAGACACACACACACTACACGAGCTACGAGCACACCACCACACACGCAAGCGACTATCAAGAGCGACGACACACACACAGAGCTACTAACACGACACACACACACCACACACAGAGGACTACACGGAGAAGACACCACACACAACACTATCGAGACACGACTACGACACACACACAACGAGCTACAAACGACACACACACACACCAACACTATCGACTAACTATCGACTACACGCACAGTACAGTAGGTACTACACTATCATACTACACCACAGACCACACCGAGCGAGCGATCACGACCCACCCACACACACAAAACACGAGCACGACGAGCGACGACACACACAAACACGAGCGACGAAACGAGCACGACACACCACACCCACCACCAGCGAGCCGACACGACACACACAACCACACCGAGGCTACGACACAACTCAGCGACTAAAAAACATACAGAGGAAGACATAGACACACACCACCACACACAAACGTGCGACGCAACGAGCGACGAGCACACACACACACGAGCTTAGACACGAACACACACCACACGAGGAATACACGATGCGACGACACACCACACACGAGCGACCACACGATCGACGCACAACACACAAAGAGCGACAACATCGATGGACGACACACACACACCCGAGCGACTAAAAGCGATACACACAAAAACACACACACCACAGCTCGACCAGTACACACACACACACAACACACTATATAGACGCAGAGCTACTACACCAAAACACTAGCGACTACACTATCGACGACAACTACACACTAGGACGTAAATAGCTACCACACAACACACACGAGACTAGACTGACTACACACAAACACACAATCTATCTATCGATACACACACGACACACCTATCACGACACTACACACACAATATCTACTACACTATGTACTTAAAAGAACGACACACACCCACCACGAGTGACGACACCACCACGCACACCGAGCGACGACACGCCACACACCACACCACTAGGACGACACGACACACACACACACGAGCGACCACCACGAGGACGACAATAGCGACGACACGAGCGACGACAGACACACACACACACGAGGAGACACAGCGACGACACACCACAACACCGAGCGGACGACACGACACACACACACACATCACGAGCGACGACACTCGCACGACACCCCACACACCACACGGAGAAGACCACGAGCGAGACACACACACACGAGCGACGCCAGGAGGCGGACGACACACACACACACCATAGACTACCACACAACACACACACGAGCGAAGACACACACACACCACACACAGACAAACACTGAGCTTACACAGCTGCTGACGACACACACACACGCGCTATACACTAGCGACGACACACACACACACGCGCTGACGACAGAGCGACGAAACACACAAGCACACTATCGACGACACTAGATAAGTCCACACACAACCCGATAATAATATCTACGGCACACACACACACGAGCGGGGGGGGGAGACGACACGACACACACACACACCAAGGACGACACGACACAAACACACACACACGAGCACGACACGATGCGGAACGACACAACACACACACGAGCGACGACACGAGCGACGGACACACACACAACAGCGACGACAACGAGCGAACGACAATCCATCGACGACACGACACACACCCACACACCGAGCGACGCACACACATACACACACACCCACACACACACGAGCGACAACCACGAAGCGACGAAAGCAACACACGAGTGACGACACGACACACACACACACACAACACAAGCAACATCGAGCAGACGACACGAGACCCACACACACACAACGAGCGGAGCGACACGAGCGACGACACACAACACACGAGCGACGACCCCAAGAACGGAGCGACACACACCCCCACACCACGAGCTAGGCACGACACACACAACACACAGAGCGACCACACGGAGCTAGGACACACCACACACACGAAGCACGACACTAGGACGACACACACACACCCAGCGAGACACGACACTACACACACACACCCACACACGAGCGAACACGAGCGACTAGCACACCACCACGAGGCGACAAGGGCGACGACACACACCACGAGCGACGACACGAGGCGAGACACACACACACACGAGCGAGACAGAGGCCGACAGCACACACGAGCGACACAACGACACATCACACACACACAAAACGAGCGACGACACAGCGACGACACACACACCCAACACGATCGACGACAAGACACACACACACTAGCGACGGACACTGAGAACATCACACACACGATGCGACGACACGTGAGTGAGACTACACACACACACACGATCTACGACACGAGCGACTACACAACACACCTATCTAATACACTATCTACTACCACACACACACTAGCTACTACCGAGTACAAACAACACACACACAAACGAGCGAGACCCACTACAAACACACACACCCAACACACACTATGTCTAGGTACACTCCTAACACACCAACACTACGCACAACCGATCGACTAATAACAAAACACAACACACACACATATCTACTACACATCGACGACACACACCACACAATTATCTTATCGCACTACCACACACACACACACGATAGACTACAAATATCGGAGACAAACCAAACAAACGATCGACGCCACTATCTACTACCACACACCATATCACTACACTACACACACACAATATCTACACACTATGAACTACAACTACACACACCACACACGAGCTAACACTATCTTATACACACACAGACACTATCTTACTACACCACACAAACACATACTATCTTACTACACGACACACAAACACCACACAACGCGAGACGACAGGAGCGACGACACAAACACACGAGGCGAACGACACAGCGACATCAGAGCGACGACACACAACAACACGAGCTACGACCAGACACACACACACACAACACCACACACCACACACACTAGCTACGACACGACCAGACACAGACATCAAAACAGAGGACGACAAGAGCGACGACACACACACCCACACGGGCTAACGCACGAGCGACGACACACACTACACACGGGCGAGACACGACACACACACCACACACACGAGGCAAGACACGATCAAAACAACACACACACACGAGCGGACGCCACGAGGCGAACGACACGACAACACACAGAGCTGGACGACTACTACACACACACACACACGAATACTAGACGAGACACAAACACAGCACACGGCGAAGACAAGTAGCGACGACACCCACAACACCAGCGATGCACGACCTCAGCACGAAACACACACACACTAGCGCAAAACACGAGAGACGACACGAGCTGACGACAAGAAACACAACACACACACACCATCACACACACGAAATGACAAACCCACGATCTACGACACACACACACGATCTACTACACTTACACACACACAACACGATCTACTACTGACCCACACAACACTACAACAACGGCGACTGCACTAGATGATACAACACACACCACTATCTAAATCACGATCTCCGACACCACACACACCATCCACGGCCACGACACACACACACTATCTACTACACGTATGTACTAAACGACACAAACACCCCACACTAGTACGTACCCGATCTAGCACCACAGGGGACACGAGCTACACAACCCACACACGACACACACTACACCACACACACACACTATCGACAACACCATCTACTTACCACACAACACTATCTACGAAAAGACACATCACAAACACACGAGCTGAACACTAGGGACCACACACACACACACACGAGCTAGGGACACTAGCGAATACACAAGAAACTGCGAAACACAGCGAAGACACAAACACCACAGCGACGACACGTACACGCACACACACACACACACGAGTCGACTACACGAGCTACTACACACACACACACAGAGCGAAGACACGAGGCTACTACACACCACACACACATGGACGACACGGACCCACAACACAACAAACACTAGCGACGACACGAGGACGACAGCAAAGACACACTGCGACGACACGAGCGAAGATCACAGCAAACACGATCTGACGACACGAGGACGATACACACACACAGAGCTACGACAGCAAGCTACTGACACACACACACTATCGGACGAGCAGAAAACACACACAACACAACCGACTCGTACTACACATTCTACTACACACACACAACTATCTACTACACTATCTACTACACACACACACTATCTACTACACTATCTACTACACACCAACACAGGGTATTACTACACTTGTTTGGCACTACGTCACACACACACTATCGACTATCAGTTAAAGTGTGTGTCTACCACACACACCACAGCACACACGTAGGTGGCGACTGTACAGAGCGACGACAACAGAACACACGAGCGAAGTCAGAGGCTACGACACACACACACACGAGCAACTACACCACACACACACACAAACACACACGAGCGAAGACACGAGCGACGACACACACACACGAGGACGACAAGGGGAGACGACACAGCACAACACGAGTCTACGACACTAGACGACACACACACACGACTAGCGACGACACGAGGACGACCCACACACAAGTATCGAGACAGACACAGACACACACACACAGACGAGACGAGCGAGACAAAACACACACACAGCGACGACATACACACACCCACACACGACATAGCTACGAAAAGACAACCACCAAAGAGAGATACACGAGGCGACGACACACAGACACAGGAGTACGACAGATCGACGACACACACACATCACGAGCGACGACACGCTCGACGACCACCACCAAACACGATGACGCACGATACACACACCACCACAACACACAGATCGACACACTACACACACACACCACACACAGAGACGACACGACACCACACACACACACGAGCGACGAATACGGGACGACACACAAACCACACACTCGACTACACTATCTAGACACCATCACCACACGAGCGCAGACACGACACACACACGAGTTCTCACGACCGACGGGTAGCGAAAACACACACACACACACCACTAGCGACTACATCTCACACACCACACAGCTACGACACGACACACACAACACTAGTAGACTACGACCCACACACACAATAGATACCACACTATCGACTACACCAAGACTACAACTAGGACGAACTACACACACACCACACTAGATTAGAACTAGCGGACGACACACACACCACACGAGAGACTACACGACAACACACACACAACACTGAGGCGAGACACGAGACGACGACACACACACACACGGAGAGAACGAGCACGAGCTACGCACACACAACACGTGACAGTAAAGCAGTCGACTGACCACACACACCACACAATCGACTATCACCACCACACACCAAACAATATAGACGACACGACACAACACAGACACAGACAAAACAAGAGCGACTACCACTATGCTACTAAACACACACCAGAGCGACTACCTTCGAGAACAACACACACACGATCTACGCACACGAGCTAATACACCACCTCACACGCCACACTATAAGACTACACTATGCTAAATCACACACCAACATATCTACGGACACAGAACGCGCACACAACCCAACACGATCGACGACACGAACACAACACACACTAGCTCTACACTGACACACACACACACACAGCGTATGGACGACAGATGCCTACTACAACACACACACTGATGACTACACTAGCTACGACACACACAACACACTAGCTACTACAACGAGCTACACACCAGCAACGACACTACACACACACACACACTTAGGCACGACACGTAGACACACACACACACACAACGAGTCGACAACACAGCGACGGTACCACAACACTATACCGGACACGACACATCCCCACCAGACACACACACATACAAAGCTACTACACTAGCACACCATCACAAACCACTATACGACTACACGATGCTCTACACACACACGAGTCGACGACACTAGCGACGACACACACACACACGATCGACGTCAAGACACACACACACACAACACTAGCGACCACACGAGCGACGACACACACGAACACTAGTCTACACACGATGTACGACAACACACAACACTATTCTATACACTACACACACACACACACACACAAGCACGAGCGACGACATCGCAGTCTACGACACCACACACACGAGTACTACCGCAATGTAGACGACACACCCCCACAATGATCGACGACACGACGACGACAACCCCACACGAGCGTACGACCACAGCTAGACACACACACACGAGATACGACATCACACACACACACGACACACGACGGAGACCACTAGCTACTACAACACACACACGCTCGGTGACTCAACTTACCACACACACATACTACTGGACCTACACCACACACACGAAGCGACGACACGTAATGCTACGCACGACAACACACACACGATCTAGTCTACAAGAGCAACGACCACAACACACTACGTATACAGATGTCTACGACACACACTCACCAAGATCGACGTGACCACGAGACACCACACACACACACAACACGCGTTTACGGTACCACGACCAGCACAAACAAACACACGAGCTACGACACGACACACACACACCGGCACCACTATGACGTACACGACAGCACACACACACACAAACAACTATCTACTACACGAGTCGACTACACACACACATCATATCTACGACTACACACACAACACACGAGCGACTGACAAGATGCTATACACAAACCACACTATCGACTACACTATCACTTACATGACGACACGTAGCGGACGACACACACACACACACCGAGCGACTGACCCTAGGATTACCACCACACACACACGCGCGACCCACGCACACACCACCCAAACAACGAGCGACGACACGAGCGACGACCCACACAACCCTAGCGACGAACATACCCACACACACACACGAGCGACGACACGACACACAACCTACACTAGCGAGACACAGCACGACACCCATCACACACACGAGCTACTGCCACGAGCGACGACACACACACCAAAGGACGCCACGAGGACGCCACACACACACACGAGCGACACGAGGACACACACCACACCCCACACACACAGGATTGCTTACGACACTAGCTGACGACACCCACACACGAGCGACGACAGACCACACAACACTACACACGAGCGACGACAGCGCGCGATCACACACACACACTAGCGGACGACACTGACACACACACACACCCCACACGGGCGACGACACGTACCAACACCCACACACTACACGAAGATGAGACCGAGCGACGAAGACACACACACACGAGGACGACACGACCCACACACACACACGTGCTACGACCGAGTGTAGACACAACCCCACGAGGACGACACGGAGGACGACAACCCACACACTCAGCGACGATTCACAGCTACGCCCACAAAAACATCGAGGCGAGACACGTAGCGAGACACAACAACCGGGAGCGAGACCATGAACACCAACACACACAATAGCTAGGACACGACACACACACACACCCACGAGGACGACCCAGAGCGACGGACACCCACACACACCACGAGGCGACGCAGAGCTACGAACACACACACGCGCGACGACCACACACACACACGAGAGACTACACACCCACACAGAGTTACTACATAGCGACGCCACACACCCACGAGCGACACACGACACACCCCCTACGGCCCACACGAGCGACGACAGGATCGACGCACACACACACTACCGAGGCGACGACTACGAGTACGAACACACACACGAGCGGATCGCACGACATCCACACCCCCCAACACGAGCGACGACGAGCTATCGACACACACCACAGAGGACTACACTGCTTAGACCACACCAGCGACGACACGAGCGACGACATCCCCACCACGATCCGACCGAGCTGACGCACACACACAGAGCGACGACACAAGCGGCGACCCACCACACACACGAGAGACGACACGGGGCGACGCAACACACACCCGAAGGAGACTACGAGTCGCGCAGACACACACCAGCGAACGGAACGGCGGACACAAACAAACACGAGCGCCGACCCGACACACACATCACTACCACAACGTCGACGACCACGCCACACCACCACCACACACACAGCGACGACCACGAGCGAACGACCACGACACACTACGCACGCGCGACGACACGACGACGGCACAACACACACGAAGCGACGACAGCCACATCACACACACGCAACACGAGCTCGACACGAGCGACGCACACCCCCACCACTAGAGCGAAACGCCCGAGCGACGACACACACACACGAGCGACGTCCAACACCACACCAGCCCCACCCACACTCGCTGACGACACGAGCGACGAACAAACAACGCGAGCGAGACACGGCACACCCCACACACAAGGGGAGACACGAGCTGCCGACTACACCCAAACAGAGCCGGACGACTCACGAGCGATCGACCCGAACACCACGAGGACGACATCGAGCGACGCCAACACCCCCCCGCGAAAACGAGCGGACGACACACACACACACGAGAGAGCCACACACCCAACCCACAGCGCGACGCCCGCCACAGCCCAACACACACAGGTCGGACGACACGAGGCGACGACACACACACACACACTAAAGGACGACAGAATGCGACGACACACACACACCATTAGCGAGACAGAGCGACGTACCACACACACACGAGCGAGACACGACACACAACACACACGCGGACGCCAGAACACACACACATCACACGATGACGCCACGAGCACACTATCACACACCACCCTCACACTAGCGACTACACGAGGGAGACACATACCACCAAGAGCGGACGAACGACACAACACACACACACACGAGCGACTACACGACACACAACACCACCCACGATGCAAGACTACAGGAGACACACCACACACTGCGACGACACGACACCCACAGCCACACGCCACACTGCGCGAACGACCATGAGGCGGACGACCACAAACACACACAGAGCGGACACAATAGAACGACTACACAACCAACACATGCCGACAGACACACCTCACCACACGAGCGACTGACACGAGGAAGATCACACACACACCACGACGACGACACGACAACACACACAGCACGAGCGCGACAGACCACACACACCACACACGAGCGACGCACCAGAGTAGACACCCACACACCCACACAAGGGCGAGGACGAGCGACGACACCACAACACGAGCGAAAAACGGACACGAGCACCCCAACAACGAGCGACTCAGAGACCACATCAACACAACCACCACACACCCCACGAGCGACACACGATCGATAACGCAGCACCCACGAGCCGACATCGACACACACACACAACACCCAGAGCGACGACCTAGAGCGACTGAACACCACACACGAGCTGACTACAGGCCCAACACACACACACACACGGGCGGACGACAGACACACATCACACACACCCACAGATGCACGACACGAGCGACGAACCAACACCCACTAGGCGACGAGCACGACACACACCACACACGGGCGATGTACAGAGCGGAGCACCACACACAGGGACGAAGCACAGCGACGACACACACACCACCCCAGTAACGGACGAGCGGCACACACACACACACACTAGCGACGACACGAGGAGACACCACTCCCACGAGTCGAGGACACGACACACGACACACCAACGAGCGCGGACAGCTCACACATGCTCACACCACACAGGGTACACGAGGGACGACACCACACTCCACGAGGATCGACACGAGCGACGACACACTACACACGGAGCAGACCACACACCCACGAGAGACGACCACACACACCACACGCGCGCCGACAGCAGCGATGGACACACAACCACTCGAGCGCGACAGGACACACACACACGTCACTCACTACTAGCGATCGCCAGGAGCGGACGACACAACACACAACGAGGATTGACATCGAGGACGATCACACCCACACGAGGAGACACGACACACCACACACAACACGAGACGCACGAGCACTACATCACACACACACGAGCGACGACAAGCGACGACACACCCACTACAGCGCGAGACACGAGGCGGACGACCACACCCACACACGAGCGACGGACACGAGCTACGAACACACACACAGAGGCTGACGACACGAGCGGGCGTACACACACCCACCACGAGCGCCGACACCGGGTCGACGACACACACACCACACGAGCCGACGACAAAACGGGAAATGGCGAGCGACAACACACACTAGCGACGACCCGAGCGACGACAACACACACGAGCGACGTACACGGACACACACAGACACACCACAGAGCGACGAACGCTCACACACACACACACACGAGCGATCGACAGAGGACGACACACCCCACCCACGAGCAACTGGACACGAGCTGAGACAACCACACTACACGAGGCACACACTAGGACGAACACACACACCCGCGTCGACGACACGACACACACCACACACCGAGCGACGCATCGACACACACACACACACACGAGCGACGACGACGAGCGACGCCACAACACCCACAACTAGCGACGCCACGAGCTACGACACACACACACACTGACGCTGACGAAAGGACACACACACACACACACACGAGCACGACACGCCACACACACAACACACGAGACGACACGAGTCGACGGACACACACAAAACACGAGCGACGGACAACACACACATCACACGCCAACCCGAGGACGACACGAGCGACGACACACCACACCACCACGAGCGGACGTAACTAGCGACGCCACACACACACACTAGCTACGACAGACACACACACACAGACATAGACACGGACACTGGCCGACGACACACACACCACGAGCGGTACGACACGCCACACACACAACACACACGAATGCGTACGACACGACACAACACACACACGATGACGACACAGCGGACGCCAACACACACAACCAGATGGCCTGCAACGACGAGACCACACACACACTATGGACTAACGAGGTCGACACCCACACACACGAGCTGACGACCCAGACACACAACACACCACACACACATAGCGACTACACGAGCGACGACACACACACCACGAGCGACGACTACACAACCCACACACACACTGAGCGACGGCACGATGCGACGACACACACACAACGAGGACACACGGCACTGACACACCACAACACAGGGCGACTACAGACCACACCACATCACATCTACGAGCGACGAAACGAGGACTAAAACACACAAACGAGGCGACACACGAAAACCACACAACACCAGCGACGGACCGAGCGACGACCCACAACAACGAGCGACGACACGAGTCGACGACACACACACACAAAGCGACGAACGAGCGACCCAACAACACACGAGGAGACACGAGCGCCGCCACACACACACAGGACGACTCACACTAAACAACACACGAGCTCGGACACGATCACACACACCCACAACACGAGGACTACACGAGCGACGACACACACACACACAGCGACGACACGACGCCGACCACACACACATGACGACAACAAACGAGGACGACGGTCAGCGACGACACACATCAACGAGGACGGACACGAAACAACACGCACACACGAGGATCGACCGGAGCGACGACACACACAGCACACGAGCGACGAACGAGCGACACACAGTACAACGAGCGACGACACGGCCACCACCACACCACACACGAGCCGACGACACGGCGAGCAACACCCCCCCACGAGCACGACACGAGGACGACACCACACACACGAGCGACGGCACGAGCGACGACACACACACACAGAGGAGACACGAGCGAACGACACACCCACACGAGCCGACGACACGAGCGGGACACACAACACACGAGCGACGACACGATGGCCGACGACCACACACACAACGAGCGGACGACCCGCAGCGACGACACCACACACCAGTCGACGACACCAGTTTGACGGACACCATCACACACCACGAGCGACGAACACGAGCACGACCACACACACACACAACTACACGAGGCGACACTCAACACAACACCTACCCCCACACGAGCGAACGACACGAGGACGACACACACCCAACACGAGCGACGGACACGAGCGACGACACACACACACACGAGCGTACGACACGAGCTACGACACACACACACATAGCAGACACGACACAAACACACAACTGCGCGACCACACTACACACACACACACAACGAGGACGACACTAGCGACGACACACCACCACACACACACGAGCGACGACACGACAGCGACTGGTACACACACCACACACGATGCGACGACAGAACACACACCCACACCATAACTAGCGACTCCACGCACAACACACACACACCCGAGCGACGGACACTAGCGAGTACACACCACACACCGAGCGACTACAGGCCCAACACACACGACAATTCACGAGCGCGACACGAGCGGACCACACACACACCCACTCGCGGACTACCAGATGACGACACACACACGCAGAGAGCACGACACACACACACACAAGAGCTATGACACAGCTAGACACACACAAACTCGCGACAACATACACACACAACACACACTAGAGACGAAACGAACACAACACACACTAGCTACTACAACCATCTACTACCCCAACACACCACACCGCGACCGCAGATCTACTACACACACAACCACTGTACTACACTAGCGAACACAAACACACTCTATCTCTACACTAGCCACCACAACACCACACAACTAGAGCGACGAACAGCGATGACACAACACAACGTAGTGACGACAGCACCACCCCACACCACACATGGTCGAGACACGACACTACAAAACACATCACGAGGACGAAACGAGCGCGAAACACACAGGACGAGCGACGCCACGAGCACCACACGCACACGAAAGCGATGACACGAGCGACGCCACACCACACAACGAGCGACGGACAGCGCGACGACCACCCACCACACCAGCGCGCCAGCAGACACACATAGGACGACACTAGGACGACACAGACACACACCAGCGGGACGACACGTACGAGACACGCACCACACGAGCGAAGTACACGACACCACCAACAAAGGAGCGACACCACGAGCGAAGACACACATCCCACGAGCGCGACACGACACACACACCGCACAAGAACGCGACGACACGCAGCGACGACCACACACACACACGAGCACGACAGAGCGACGACACACACACCACCAAGCGGAGACAACCGACTATCACACACACAAAAACGAGCGACGCACGAGCTACGATCACACAAACACGAGCGAAGACACGGCACCACTACTAAACACAGAGCGACCGACAGACACATCACACTACACGAGCGACGACCACACGAACACACACACACCACGCGAGCGACGGCCCGAGCACGAACACACAACACCTCGAGCGAGGACACGAGCGACGACCACACACACACCACGAGGCTGACGACACGAGACAACACACACACACACACAACGAGGCGAAGACACGAGCGAGACACACAGCACACTGAGCGACGCCACGACACACCACACACACAACACGAGCGACGACACGATGCTGAGACACACACAACACGAGCGAGCCACGGCACCACACACACACACACCCTGGCGAACGACACGACCACACCCACACACACACACTAGCTACTACACGCGGCCGAAACACCACCACCGCGCCGACAGACACCCACAACCCACGAGCGACGGCTCACGCCGCACCAACACACACGAGGGAGACACGAGGACTAACACACACAGCACAGCGAGACAGAGCGAGGCACACCCACACACCAGCGGACGACAGAGCGCCGCCACACACACACAGCGACGGCCCCCCACAACACACACCCACGAGCGAGCCACGACCACAGCCTACCCAACACACTATCGACGGACCGAGCGACGACCTACATCACACACACGAGCGACGACACGAGTCGGACGACACAACACACAGCGACGGGGCAAACAACACACCAACACGAGGACGACACAGTACGACACACACACAAGAGCGACGCCACGACACACACACACGCACACACGAGTACGACAGGAAAGGACGGATCACACACACCACAGAGCACGACACGAGCTACGCCACCCCACACAGGGTCCTACACGAACCACACACACATCACACGAAGCGACGCCACGAGCGACGACACACACACACACCGCGACGCACGAGCGACGACACAACACACACGAGGACGACACAGCTGACGACACCACACACAGAGCGACGACACGCGCGACTACACACACACACTAGCGACGACAGAGCGGCGCCACCCACACACACGAGCTACGCACTAGCGACGACACAACCAACGAGCTAACCACGTAGCTATACACATCCCACCCCAGGACGACACGAGGCGACGACACACAACACACGACGACGAACTACCCACAGCCCCCAACACACACACACCGAGAGACACCCACACACACACCCCACACGAGCGACTACAGAGCGACGA
>JACBWV010000226.1:0-34996 GCA_013435795.1 Chlamydomonas sp. ICE-L | reverse complement strand
CACTTACTACTGGTTGCCATCCCTTCTCTGGGGCATTTATGTGCTATCCTGATCTGAGGGCACATATGGTTGCATTCCTTATCTGCGGCACTATATTGGTTGCATCCTATCTGGGCAACTATATGGTTGACACTCCTTATCTGTGAAATATGTTTGCATCCTTTGGGGACAATATGGTAAGCCATCCTATATGGGGCACTTATCTGGTTGCCATCCTATCTAGGCACTATATGGTTGCCTCCTTATCTGGCACTTACGTTGCCATCCTTATCGGGGCACTTATATGGTTTGCCATTCCTTATCTGGGCACTATATGGTGCCATCCTTATCTGGGCACTTATATTGTTGCCATCCTTATCTGGCACTTATTGGTGCCCATACTTATATGGGACTTATATGGTTGCATCCTTATCTGGGCACTTATATGGTTCCATCCTTACTCTGGGCACGGATATGGTTGCAAATCTTATTGGGCCGTATATGGTTGCCTGCCATCCTTATCTGGGCACTGATTATGGTTGCATCCTATCGGGCACTCTATATGGTTGCCATCCTTATCTGTGGCACTTATATGGTTGCCATTCCTTAGGGCACTTATATGGTTTGGACCAATCCTTTTCTGCGGCACTTATATGGTGGCGATCCTTATCTGGGCACTTAGATGGTCTGTCATCATTCTCAGGGCACTATATGGTTGCCATCCTTATCTGGGCACTTATAGGTAGGCCATCCTTACTGGGCACTTATTATGGTTGCATCCTTATCTGGGCACTTATATGGTTGCCATCTTATCTAGGCACATATGGTGTTGCATCCTTTATTTGGGCACTATATGGTTTGCATCTTATCTGGGCACTGATATGTTGCCATCCTTATCGGGCACTATAGGTTGCCATATTCCTATCTGGGCATTCTGGTTGCCCTCTTATCTGGCACTTATATTGGTTTTGCCCTCCTTTCTGGGCACTTATATGGGTGCCATCCTTATCTGGGACTATGAATGGTTGCCCTTCTTATCTGGGACTTATATGGTTGCATCCTATCTGCGGACTTATATGGTTGCCATCCTTATCTGGGCATTATATGGTGCCATCCTTATCGGGCACTTATATGGTTGCGTCCTTATCGGGGCACTATATGGTTGCTATCCTTATCTGGGCACTTATATGGTTGCATATCCTATTGGGCCAGTATATGGTTGCCATCCTTATTGGGCACTTATATGGTTGCCATTCCCTTATCTGGGCCTATAGGTTGGCAATCCTATCTGGGCACTTATATGGTTGCCACTTATCTGGGCACTATATGGTGGCCATCCCTTATTGGGCACTTCATATGGTTTGTCCAATCTTATCTGGGCATTATTGGTTGTCATCCTTATTGGGCATTATGTCGGTCGCTGCTTTCTCTGGGCACTTATATGGTGCCATCCTTACTCGGGCACTTATATGGTTCCATCCTTATCGGGCACTTATATGGTTGCATCCTTATCGGGAGATCTGGTTGCCTTCTTACGGGCATTATATGGTGCCTCCTTATCGGGCCACATATGGTTGCCTTTATTCGGGCACTTATATGGTGCCATCCTTATATAGGTCACTATAGTGGGTGCCATCTTACGCTGGGCACTGATATGGTTGCCCCTCATTTCTGGGGCACTTATATGGTTTCTATCCTTATCTGGCGCACTACATGGTTTGACATCCTATCTGGCCATATATGGTTGCCCTCATTATCTGGGTACTTATATGGTTGCATCCTTATCGGGGCCATTATTGGGTTGCCGTCCTTACTGGGCAATATATGGTTGCCGTCCTTATCTAGGCACTTATATGGTGGTCATCTTATCTGGGCAATTATAGGGGTTGCATACTATCTGGGTTATATGGTTGCATCCTTAGCTGGGACGTATATGGTGTGCCATCCTATTGGGCAGTAATGGTTGCCATCCTATCTGGGCACTTTATGGTTGCCATCCTTATTGGGCACTATATGTTGCCCTCCTATCTTGGGCATTTTTATGGTTGCCTCCTTATCTGGGACTTATATGTTGCATCCTTATCTGGGCAATTATATGGTTGCCCATCATTATTTGGGCACTTATATGGTTTGTCATCCTTATTGGGCACCTATATGGTTGCCATCCTATCTGGGCATTATATGGGGTGCTTCCTTATTTGGGATTATCTGGTTGCCATCCTTATCTGGGCACTATATGGTTGCCATCCTTATCTGGGCACTTATGGTTGCCATCCTTATCTGGGCAATTATGATGGTTGCCACCTGATCTGGGCACTTTATGGTTGCCATCCTTCTTTTGGGCACTTATATGGTTGCCGCCTTATCTGGGCAATTATATGGTTGCATCTTATTGGGCACTTAATGGTTGCATCTTATTTGGGGCAGTATTGCGTTGCCGTCCTTATCTGGGCACTTATTAGTGCATCCTTATTGGGTACTAATGGTTGCCATCCTATCTGGGCACTTATATGGTTGCCATCCTATCTGGGCACTTATTGTTTGTGCCATCCTTATCTGGGCCACTTATATGGTTGCATCTTTCGGGCAGCATTATATGGTTGTCATCCTATCTGGGCACTTTATGGTTGCCATCCTTATCTGGGCACTTATATGGTTGATCTATCCGGGCACTTATATGGTTGCCATCCTTATTGGGCACTAGATGGTTGCCCATTCCTTATCTGGGCACTATATGGTTGCATTCTTATCTGGGCAATAGGGTTGCCATCCTTATCTGGGTACTATATGGTTGCCATTCTTATTGGGCAACTTATATGGTTGCCATCCTTATTCTAGGGATAGTATGGTTGCCATCCTTATCTGTGGCACTTATATTGGTTGCCATTCCTTATCTGGGGACTTATATGGTTGCCATCCTTACCTGGGTACTTACATGGTTGCCATCTTATCTGGGCACTATTATGTGCCATCCTATTGGGTCACTTATTTGGTTGCCATCCTTATCTGGGACTATTTGGTTGCCATCCTATCTGGGCACTTTATGGTTGCCACCTTATTTGGGCACTTATGGTTGCCATCTGATCTGGGCACTTATAGGGCTCGACCATTTCTCTAGGCACATCTGGTTGCCATCTTTTCTGTGCATTATATGGTTGCCATCCTTCTGGCATTATATGGTTGCCACCTTATCTGGGCACTTATTGGTGCCATCCATATCTGCATTACATGGTTGCGCATCTTATTTTGGCACTATATGCGTTCCATTCCTTAATCTGGGCACTTATATGGTGCCATCCTTATTTGGCCACTTATATGGTTCCATCCTTATCTGGGCACTTGTATGGTGCCATTCCTATCTGGGCAATTCATGGTTGCCATCTTATTGGCACGTATTGGGTGCAATCCTTATCTAGGCACTATATGGTTTGCCATCCTTATCTGTGCAACTTATATGGGTGCCATCCTTATCGGGCATTTATTGGTTGCAAGCCTTATGTGGGCACTTATATCGTTGCCATCCTTACTCTGGGACTTACCTGGTTGCCATCCTTTATTTGGGCACTATCTGGTTGCCATCCTTCTCTGGGCTATTATATGTGCCTCTTATCAGGGCCTATTATGGTGCCATCCTTTTTCTGGGCATATATGGTTGCCATCCTTATCTGGGCACTTATATGGTTGCCATCATTATCTGGGCGCACTACATGGTTGCCATCCTATTGAGGCACTATATGGTTGCCTCTTATTGGGATTATATGGTTGCCATCCTTATCTGGGCATATATGGTTGCCATTCCGTATCTGGGCACTTATTATGGTGCCTCTTTACTTGGGCACTTATATTGGCTGCCCATCCTTATTGGGACTGATATGGTTGCCATCCCTATCAGGGGACTTATCTGGTTGCAATCTTATCTGGGCGTATATGGGCATCCTTATCTGAGAAATTATATGGTTGCCTCCTTATTGGGCAATCTAGGGTGATCCTTATTTGGGCATTATATGTTGCCATCCTTATCAGGGCACTTTATATGGTTGCCATCCTATCTGGGGACTTATAGGTTGCCATCCTTATCTGGGCACTATATGGTTGGTATCCTTATTTCTGGGACTTATATGGTTGCCATCCTTATTTGGGGCAATTATATGGTTGCCTCTTATCTGGGCCGTCTATGGTTGCCATCCCTTATCTGGGCACTAGATGGTTGCCATCCTTATGGGCTGTATATGTTGCCATCTTATTTGGGCACTTATATGGTTGCCATCCTTATCGGGCACTATAGGGTTGCACTCCTATCTGGGCACTTTTATGGTTGGCCATCTTTATTTAGGCTATATGGTGCCATCCTTATCTGGGCACTTATATGGTTGCATCTCTTACTTGGGCACTTATATGGTTGCCATCCTATGGGCAACTTACAGGTTGCCATCCCTTATCTGGGCACTCTATGGTGCATCTTATCTGGCACTTAAGGTGCAATCCTTATCTTGGGCACTTATATGGTGCCATCCTGATTGGCGCACTGATTGGGTGCCTTCTTAATCTGGGCATTATATGGTTCGACATCCTTACTCTGGGAATATATGGTTGCCATCCTTATCTAGGCACTATATGGTTGCCATCCTTATCTGTGCACTTATTGGGCCCTCCTTATCTGGGATTTCTATGGTTGCCATCTTATTGGGCACCTTATATGGTTGCCATCCTTCTCTGGGCACTTACATGGTTGCCATCCCTATTCTTGGCCACTCATGGTCACAACTATCTGGGCACTTATATTGGTTTGACTTGTCCTTTGTCAGTCTGGCGGACTTATATGGTTGCCTCCTATTCGTGCGTCACCCATTCTTATTGGGCTTGACATCCCGCTATATGGCGCCACTTATATGGTTGCCATCCTTATCTGGCATTATCTGCGTTGCAACCCCTTATATGGGACACAAGATGGTGCATCCTTATTCTGGCAACAAGGGTAGCCTCCTTATCGGGACACTTAGATGGTTGCAATCCTTATCTGGGCAATATATGGTTGCCCTCCGTATCGGGACACTACCCTTGGTGCCTCCTTATCTGGAGAGCACTCATAGGGCTGCACATTCATTATCTGGCACTATTGGTGCCATCCTTTCTAGGCACTATTTATGGTTGCATCCTACCTGGCACTTATAGGTGGCCCTCCTTATCGGGGCACTATATGGTTGCCATCCTTATCTGGGCACTTTATGGTTTGCTATTTCCTTCTCTGTGCAACTATATGGTTGCTCCTTATATGGGCACTTATATGGTTGCCACTTATCTGGGCACTTACATGGTTGCAACCTTATTGGGCACACTCATGGTTTGGCCACCTTATGGGCACAATATGGTAGCCATCCTTTATCGGGCACTTCTAGGTTTGCCATCCTTATCTGGGCACTATATGGTTTGCCACTTATTGGGCACTTATATCGTGCCATCCCTTATCGTGGCTATTATATGGTTTGACATCCTTATCTGGGACACTAGCATGGTTTGCAGCCTTAATGGGCACTTATATGGTTGCCATCCTATTGGGCACTTATATGGGTTCGCCATCCCTTATCGGGCACTTATAGGTGCAATCCTATCTGGGGCAATTACATGGTTGCCATCCTTATCTGGGCACTTTTATATGGTTGCAATCCGTATCGGGGCACTATATGGTTGCCATCTTATTGGGCACTTTATATGGTTGCATCCTTATCTGGCACTATATGGTTGCAATCCTTATCTGGGCCTTATATGGTTGCCACCTTATCTGGGCATTATATGGTTGCCATCCGTATCTGCGGGCCCTTATATGGTTGCAATTCCTTATTGGGCAATTATATGGGTGTCATCCTTAGCAGGGACGTATATGGTTGCCCATCCTTATCTGGCACGTATATGTAGCCATCCTTATCTGGGCACTTATAGGTTGCCATCCTTATCTGGGCATTATATGGTTTGTGTGCCGTCCTTATTCGGGCACTATTGGTTGCAATCCTTACCTGCGGCACGTATAGGGTTGCAATCATTTACTGGGGCACTTATATGGGGCCACTTATCTGGGCACGTATATGGTAGCCATCCTTATTTGGGCACTATATGGTTGCCATCCTATCTGGGCACTATATGGTTTGCCCATCATCCTGGGGCACATATGGTTGCCCATCTTACAGGGCAATTATATGGTTGCCATCCTTATCAGGGCCACTATCGGGTGCCATCCTTATTGGGCACTTCTCAGGGTTTGCCATCCTTTATCTGGGCACTATATGGTGGCCATCCTTTATCTGGGCACTTATATGGTTTGCCAGCCTTATTGGGCATATATGGTTGCCATCCTATCTGGGCACTTATTGGTTGCCATCCTGATCTGGAACATATATGGTTGCCATCCTATCTGGGCACTTATATTGTTGCCATACTTATCTGGGCACTTACATGGCGTTGCCATACTTATCTGGGGGGCACTATAGGTTGTCAATCCTGATTGGGCACTTATATTGTTTGCCATCCTTATCTGGGCATTAATGGCAGCCATCACTTATCTGGGCACTTATATTGGGTGCCATCCTTATCGGGCACTATATGGTTGAATCCTTATTCTGGGCACTCACTATATGGTTGCATCATTACATGGGCACTTATATGGTTGCCATCTTTATATTGGCACTATATGGTTGCATCCTTATCTGGGCACTTATTGGTTGCCATCCTATCGGGCGGCACTATATGGTTGCCATTTATTGGGACTTACTATGGTGCGTCCTTTTCTGGGCACTTATATGGTGGCCATCCTTATCTGGGGCACTATATGGTTGCCCATCCTATCTGGGCACTATATTGTTGCCATCCTGATCTGGCACTTATATGGTGCCATCCATTACTGGGCACTATATGGTGCCCATCCTTTATCTGGGAACTTAATGATTGCCACCTTTCTGGGCACATATGGTTGCCATCACTATTTTTTCTGGCACTATATGGTTTGACCTCCTTATCTGGGCACTATATGGTTGCAATCTTATCTGGGCACTATATGGTGCCATCCTTATCTGGGGCACTTATATGGTTGCCATCCTTATGGGCAAACTTATATGGTTGCATCCTTATCTGGGCACCTTATTGGTTGCAATCCTTATCTGGGCACTATTGGTTGCCCCTCCTTATCTGGCACTTAGGGGGGCCAAACCGAATGGGGCACACTATGGTGGCCAGTCCTGTAGATGGGGCACAAGAGGGGCAGCCTAGCCGTGATGCTGGCACACGAGAGGGGGACACCATCATTATTTGGGCACTTATATGTTGCATCCTTATTCTGGCACTATTGGTTGCCATTCCTATCTGAGCACTTATATGGTTGCCATCTTATATGGGCAATTAGATGGTTTGCATCCTGATTGGGCCACTATATGGCTTGCCATCCTGTATCTGGGCACTATATGGTTGCCACCTACTGGGCACTTAGATGAGTTGCAATTCCTTATCTGGGCACTTATATGGTGCCATCCTTATTGGCATTATATGGTTGCCATCCTATATGGGCATTATATGGTTGCCCTTCCTTATCTGGGCACTTTATGGTTGGCCACCTTATCTGGGCACGGGCACTTATATGGTTGCCATTTTTATGGGCATGTAAGTATATGGTTGCCATCCTTCTCTGGCACTTATATGGTTCCACATTATCTGGGCACTATATGGTTGCCATCCTATCTGGGCACTGTTATATGGGTGCCATCCTTACGGCACTATATGGGTTGCCATCTCTTATCTGGGCACTATAGGTGCTTGCCCATCCTTATCCGGGGCCACGTATATGGTTATCCTATCAGGGACGTATATGGTTGCAATCCTTATCTGGGCAATATATGGTAGCCTCCCTTATCTGGGCACTATATGGTTGCACCTTATCTGGGCACTTTATTGGTTGCCACCTTATTGGGCATATATGGTTGCAATCCTTTACCGGGCACTTATATGGTTGCCATCCTTATATGTGGCCTATATGGTTGGCCCTCTTATCGGGCCCCTATTATGGTTGCCATCCTTATCTGGGCAATTACTATGGTTGCCATTCTATATGGGCACTTATATGGTTGCCATCTTATCGGGCACTTATATGGTGCCATCCTTATCGAGGCACTTCTGGTTGCCATCTTATAGGGAACTACATGTTTGCCATCCTTATCTGGGCATTCTATGGTGCCATTCCTATCTGGGCACTTATTACGGTGCATCCTTATCTGGGCACGGCACTTATTGGGTTGCCATCTTAATGGGCACCTATATGGTTGCAATCCTTATCTGGGCACTGTTGCCATCCTTATTGAGGCACTTAAGATGGTTGCAAAACCTAAATATCTGAGGGACACAACTTAAAATGGTATGACCATCCTTAATCTGGGCACATAAATATGGTTGTGCCATACATTTGACTGGAAGCATTCAGATATGGTGTCATCCTTATTTGTGGTGACAACTTATATGAGTGCATCCTATAATCGAAGGCCATATATGGTTTGCAAAACATACCTATCTGGGCCACTATTCCATGGTTTGCCCCATCCAGTCATCTGGGCAGATAAACGGTTTAGCAATCCTATCTGAGGGGGACCTAATATGGATTGCCCATCCTAATCTGGGGCAATTAAATAGGTTGCCAACATCCTAATCTAGAGGCAACTATGTTGCGATCCTTATCTGGGCACTTATTATATGGTTGACATCTTTTTCGGGCAGTTATATGTGTTTGCCTTCCTACTCTGCGGGGCACTTATATGGTAGCCATCCCTATAGGCATATATGGTGTCATCCGTTATATGGCACTTATATGGTTAAGCAATCCTTATCTGGGCTAACTTTATATGTTAGCATCCTAATCTTGGGGCACTATTATGGTTGCCATTCGTACTCTGGGCACTTATAGGTTGCCATCCTATCTAGGCACATATGGTGCAATCCTTATTGGGCGACTTATATGGTGCATTCCTTATCTGGGCACTTATATGGAGTGCCATCATGTTTCTGGGCACAGTTATATGACGTGCATCACTTATCTGGAGAACTTATATGGTTGCCATACCTATCGGGCACTTAGTAATGATTGCCATTTCTCATCTGGGCGGGCACTTATATGGTTGCCATCCTTATCTGTCGGACACTATATGGTCTGCATCCTTATTGGGAGACGTATAATGGTTGAAATACCTTATCTGGGCACATTCGGTTGCCATCCTTATATTGGGCACTTAATGGTTGCCAGCCTTATCTGGGCACGGATATGGTATTGCCATCTTACGGGCCCTTATATGGTGCCATCCTTTATACTGGGGGCACTTATATGCGTTTTTTTTTTGCATTCCTTAGTCTGGGCACTTATATGGTTGCCATTCCTTTATCTGGGCGACTTATATGGTTAGCATCCTTATCTGGGCACTATACGTTAGCTAAATTCATTATCTGGAGCAGTAATATGCAAGTGTGGCATCCTTATCGGGGCAACGGAATGGTTGCTGCAATCCTTATCTGGGCACATATGGGTGACGATCCTTATCGAGGGGCATTATAGGGTCCATCCTTATCTGGGGCACTTATATGGTTCGACATCCCTGATCTGGGGCACTTATATGGTATGCCATCCTTGATCTGGGCAATTATAGGTTGCCAATCCTTTGTATGTGTTGGTAGTTATATGCGTTGCCATCCTTATTGGCGAGCTATATATAGGTCGGCCATCCTATATGCGACACCTAATGCAGTTTGACCAGCCTCTATATGAGCAATTATAGGGTTGCAATCCTTATTCTGGGCAACTTTATATCGTTGCAAATCCTTATCTGGGCAGTAGGCCAAGACACGACGCGACAAGTGATATGGAATTGCCGCCAGTACTTATCTGACGGCACTATTGGTTGCCATTCCTTATCTAGGGCAAACATCATGGTCCTGCGCATCATTAACTGAGGCAACTAATATATGGTGCCCATCCTTATCTGGGCAATATATAGTATGTATGCCATCCTTATCTGGGCAAATTACCAGGTATGCCATCATATATGCAGGCACATTATATGAGTGCCATCTTATCTAGAGACACATTTCATGGTTTTGCCATTCCTTATCTGAGGCACATATATAAATGTCTGCCATTCCTTATATAGGGCACTTATTATAAGAGCTTGCCATCCTACATAGGCATTATATGCGTTAGACCATTACTTAATCTAATGCCGAAGCCAACCCACCAGAGGCCACTATATGGTTGCAATCCGTTTCTGGGCACTTATATGGTTGCCATAGCTATCTGGGCAACTTATAGGGTGATGCACAATTCCTATCTGGCACTATATGGTTGCAATTCCTTAATATCGCGCACTTATATGGGATTGCAATCCCTTATTCTGAGCATTAATGGTTGACCCCTCCTTATACTCAGAAGGGGAACTATATATGGTTGCCATCACCTTATTGGGCACTATAGGTGCGAATCCATTAATCTAGGAACTCTAGTATGGTTATGCAATCCGCTATCTGGGCACTTATATGGTGATGCATCCTTATCTGGGCATTATAGGGTTGCCATCCTTATCAGGGCCACTTATATGAGGTTTCCATATCATAGATCATGGGCACTTATATGGTTTGCCCATCCTTATCGGGCACTATATGATTGACATATTACTGGACAGCTTATATGGTTGCGATCCTTATCTGCGGCATATATGGTATGCACACCAGTTCCTTATCTAGCGGGCAGACTGATATGCGTTCTGCCATCATATCTTAGACGCACTTAGTATGAGTTTGACACATATCTGAACAGGCACATATGGTTGACATCCTGATCTCGGAACAATATGTAGCCATCCTTATGCCGGCACTTATATGGTTGCCTCATTATCTAAGCAAGACTTAATCATGGTTAGACATCCTATCTAGGGCCAACTATATGGTTGCCATCCTATTGGGGACATATATGGTTTGCCATCCTTAATCTGGGAAATATATGGTGTTGCCATCCTTATCTCGGCAATTCTTATGGTTGCCATCCTTATATGGGCATTATATGGTTTGCATCCTATGGGCACTTATATGGTTTTGTCCATCCTGAGCTGGAAGCGGCACGAATGGTTGCACCAGCCTTACTGGGCACCATATGAGTTGCAATCCGATATAATGGGGCACTTACATGGTAGCCATCCCATTATCTTGGGAGCACTTATACCTGTAGCCATATATATCTGGGCACTTATATGGTTGCCATCTCTTATGTGCCACAGTACAGAGTGAAGCCATCCTTATATGGGCACTCATCATGGTTGCGACAGTCTTGATCTGAGGCACAGATCTATAGGTTGCCAATCCTTATCTGGGGAACGAATATGGTACTGCCATCCTTTTCTGGCAGTTATATGGTAATAGCCATCCTCTATCTTGGCACTTATATGGTTTCAATCCTATTAGGGCACTTCTTTGATATGGTTGCCATCCTTTATCTGGCGCATATATGCGTTCTGCATCCTTATCTGGGCCTACTGATAGGTTTGCCCTCCTATCTGATAGGCACTTATTAGGTTAGGAATCCGTATCTGAGGCACTTATATGGTTGCCATCCCTCTATCTGAGGCAACTATATGGTTGCCATCCGTCATCTGGGCGCTTATGATGGTAGCCCTCCTCTATAGGGCACACGTATATGTTGCCATTCCATATGCCGGCACTTATATGGTGGCAATCTGTATCTGGAGCACATATATGAGTTTGCCATCGCTTTATGAGGCACTGATAGGTTATGCATCTGATAGTTCTGGGGCACGTATAGGTCTTGCATCGTAGTCGGCAGTTATATGTTGCCATCTGCTTACTGGAGAACCAAATTTAGGTTGCATCCTTATCTGGGCACGTATATGTTGCCATTCTTATCTGGGCACTTATATGGTTGACCATCAATTATCCTGGGGACTATATGGTTGCCAATCCTTATATGGGGCAATTATAGGTTGCATCCTGATATGGGCACCATTACGGTTGCCATCCTTATTTGGGACTTATATGTTGCATCCATTAGACTGCGGCACACTTATATGCCGATTGACAATTCTTATTCTTGGGGGCACCTTATATGGTCTGCAATCCTTATCTGCGGCACTTATATGGTATGCACATCCTGATCTGGGACAAAACGCGCTTATATGGTTGCCTCCTTATCTGGGCAATTAATGATGGCGCTTGCATCCTATCTGGGACAAATTATATGGTTGACATCCTCTATCTGGGCACTATATGTTAATAGCCCATCCTTATTGGGCAGCTAGTATATGGTGGATTGCCATCCTTATCTAGGCACTTAGATGGTAACTAGCCATCCTTATCGTCACGCAAAGGCAATTAATGGATGCCAATCCTTATCTGGGCACTATATGGTTGCAATCCTGATGGGCACTACTATGGTAGGCCATCCTATACATAGGCGCACTTATATGGTTAAGCCAGTCATGATCTGGGCAACGTATATATGGTGCCATCCTTGTCCGGGGGCAGTTATAAATGGTAATGAGCCGATCCTTATCTGGGAACACTCTAGATGAGCGTTGCCAGCCTGAGCTGGGGGGGGGGGGCGGGGGGGGGGGGGGGGGGGGACCACCCCACCCAGATCCCCCCCAACTGCCAACCCCCACAATGAAAACAAAAAAGAAGAGAGAACAAAAAAAAACAAAAAAAACACAAGAAAACAAAACAACAAACAAAAACCTCTTATAATAGATAGTAGCCGATTACTTATATGGGGGCACGTGTATAATGGTTGCCATCTTATTCCTGAAGCCCACTATATGTTTGCCATCCTATATACTAGCGCATTATATGGGTTTGCATCCTTATTATGCTGAGGCCCATACGGTTTGCCATCAGTGTGGGACTTTATATGCGTTACCATACCTTAGTCTGGCACAGCTTCATATGCTTGTTTGCAATCATTTATCGGGCACTTATATGGTTTGCCCATCCTTACTTGGGCACTTCTAGGTTGCCATCCCTTATACTGGGGCATCAACTTATATGGGTGCAATTTACTTAATCGGGGCACTTTATGGTTGCCCATCCTTATCGGGGCAATTATATGTTGCCATCCTTATCTGGGCACTTATATGGTGCCCCTATCCTTATCTGAAGGCCACGTTTAATGATAGGTCAATGCCCATCCTTATTAGGCACTTATTATGAGATTGCCATCATTATCCCTGGGCACTTATATGGATATGCCATCCTCTTGAGGATGGGCCAACTTATATGGTTGGCCCATATCTTATCTGATGGCACTATATGGGGTGCCATCCTTATCTGGGAACTTATATGGAATGCCATACATTATCGGGACAGGAGTCAGAAAACTGGTAAGCCATCCTACTATACTGGGCCACTTATAATGGCTTGACATACTATGGTTGCCATCTATCTGGGCACTTATGAGGTTGCCATCTTATCGGGCAACTATATGGTTGCCATGATTATCTGGGCACTTTACATGGTAGCCATCATGATCTGGGCACTATTATGGTTGCCATCCGTATCTGGGCACTTATAGGATGCCATCCTTATCTGGGCACTTATATGGTTGGCGATCCTTATTCTGTGCAATATATGGTTGCCAATCCTTATCTGGGGCAAGTATATGGTTGGCCATCCTTAGTTGGGAGCTTATATGGTTGCCTACCTTATCTGGCACCATAGGTTGTACATCATTATTTCTGGGCACGATATGCGTTGCCATCCTTATCCGGCGATATTGGTTTGCCATCCTTATCGCGGACTGTATGGGTGCCATCCGTATCTGGTCAATTATATGGGGCACCATCCTTATCTGGGGACTTATATGGTAGTTGCAGCATTACTTATCTGGAGGCACTTATATGTTGCCATCCTTTTGTGAGGCGAGTTATATGGTTGACATCCTTATCTGGGCAACTTATATGGTTGCCATCCTTCTCTTGGGCACTTATATGGTTGCCATCCTGGATCGGGGGCATCTTAAGGGGTTTTGCCCATCATTATCTGGGGCACTTATGTGGTTTGCCATCGTTTATCTGAGGGCCTATATGTTTGCCATCCTTATCTGAGGCAACTTATAGTAGGTTGCGATCTTATCTGGGGCACTTTATATGTTTGCATCCTATCTGGGCACTTATTGGTTTCCATCCTTTATCTGGGCGACTTATATGGTTGCCACCTTATCTGGGCAACTTATATGGTTGCCATCCTTATCGGGCACTGATATGGTGCATACTTCTGGCAATATATGGGTTGCCATTCATTATCGGGCACTTACATGTGTAGAGCCATCACTTATCTGGGCACTTATATGGTTGCCAGCCGATTGGGAATTATGATGGTTGCCATCCCTTTCTGGCACTATATGTTTGCACCTTTATTGTGAGGACTTTATGGTTGCCATCCGTATCTGGCACTAGATGGTTGCCATCCTTATTGGCACTACATGGTTTGCCATCCTTTATCTGGGCACTATATGGGGCCATCTTATCTGGAGCACTTATATTTGTTGCCAACCTTTCCGGGCACTTACTGGTTGCATCCTATCTGGGCACTTATATGGTTGCCCATCTTGCTGGGCACTGATATGGTTGCCATTCCTTATATGGGCAACGTATATGGTTCCATCCTTTATCTGGGCATTATATGGTTGCCATCCTTATCTGGGCACTTATGATGGTTGCCATCCTTACTGGGCAGACTATTATGGTTGCAATCTTATCTGGGAACTATATGGTTGCATCCTTATCTGGGCACTTATATGGTTGCGCATCCTTATCAGGGGCACTGATGGTTGCAATCTTATTGAGGCATTATAGGTGCAATCCTTATATGGGCACTTAATGGTTGCATCCTTTTGGGCACTGATATGGTGCATCCTTAGCTGGGGCACTATATGGTTGCCATCCTTCTCTGGGCATATTGGTTGCCACTCCTTATCTGGGCAACTTATATGTTGCCATCTTATCTGGGCACTATATGGTTGCCACCCTTAAGTGGGCACTATATGGTGCATCCTATATGGGCACTTATATGGTTGCCATCCTTATCTGCGGAACTCATATGGTGCCACCTTATCTGGGCATTATTATGGTTTGGCTCATCTAAGCGGGCCACTATATATGGTTGCCATCCTATCTGGGCAGTATAGGTTGCCATCCTTATCTGGGGCACTTATATGGTTGCCATCCTTTATAGGCCCCTATATGGTTGCAGCCTTATCTGGGCACTTATATGGTTGCCATCCTTATCGGGAACTTATATGGTTGCCATCCTTATCTGGGACACTTATATGGTTGCACACCTTACATGGGCACTTTATGGTTGCAATCCTATCTGGGCACTTATATGGTTGCCATCCTTATCTGGGGCACTTATATGGTTGCTCCTTATCTGGGCATATATGGTCGCAATCCTTATCTGGTCACTATATGGTTGCCCATCCTTTCGGGCACTATATGAGTGCCATCCGTAATATGGGCACTGATATGTTTGCCATCCTTATCTAGGCACCTATATGGTTGCCATCCCTTATCGGGCACTTATAAGTTGCCCTCCTATCTGGCACTATTATGGTGCCATCCTTATCGGGCACTCTATGGTGGCCATCTTATCTGGGCACTATAGGTTGCCTCCTGATTGGCACTTATATGGTTGCCATCTATCTGGGCACTTTCTATGGTTGCCTCCTTATATGGGCATATATGGTTGCCATCCTTAGTGGGCACTTATATGGTTGAAATCCTATCGGGCACTTATATGGTTGCATCATTATTGGGCACTATATGGTTGCCATTATATCTGGGCTATATGGTGCCATCCTATTGGGCACTTATATGGTTTGCAACTTATCTGGGCACTATATGGTTGCCTACCTATCTGGCACTTATATGGTTGCATTCTTAAATGCGGACTATATGGGTGCCATCCTTATATGCGCACTTATATGGTTGCAACCTTAGCTGGGCAGATACTGTTGCCATCCTTTTATCGGGCCTAGTGTTGCCATCCGTTCTGGGCACTCATATGGTTGCCATCCTTATCGGGCACTTATATGGTTGCCACTTATCTGCGGCACTATATGGTTGCGACTTATCTGGGCACTTATACTGGTGCCATCCTTATCTGGTCACTTATATGGTCCATCCTTATCTGGGCAACTTATATGGTTGCCATCCTATCTGGGCCTTATATGGGTGCCATCTTTTGGGCACTATATGGTTGCATCTTATCAGGCACTTAGATGGTTGCCATCTTAGCGGGCACTTATAGGTGCCATCCTTATCTGGGCAACGAATATGGTTGCCATCCTTATCTGGGCACTTATATGGTGCCATCTTACGGCAGTATATGTTGCCATCTATCCTGGTCAATATATGGTTTTGCCATCATTATTGGGCAATTATATGTGTGCCATCCTTATCGGGCACTATACTGGTTGACATCCTTATCTGGGCACTTATATGTTGCCAACTTATCTGGGCACTATATGGTTCCATCTTATCTGGGCACCTTATATGGTTGCCAGCCTTATCTGGGCGCTCTAGGTTTGCCATCTATGGGCAACTTACATGGTGCATCCTTATATGGGGCCCCCCCCAACTTATGATGGTTGCCATCCTTATTATGGCGCACTTATATGGTGCATCCTTATCGGGCACTTATATGGTTTGCCAATCCGTATCTAGGACACTTATGTGGTTGCCATCCTTATCCGGGGCACTTTATAGGTTGCCATCTTATCTGGGAACTTATATGGTTGCCCTCCTATCTGGGCAATATATGGTTGCCATCCTTATATGGGCATTATATGGTGCACCATCCGATCTGGGCACCGATTATGGTTGCCATCCTTATCTGGGCCACTTATATGGTGGCATCTTATTAGGCACTTGTGGTTGCCTCCTTATATGGCACGTATCTGGTTGCCATCCTTATCTGGGCACATTGGTTTTGAATCCGTATATGGGCAAATTATATGAGACATCCTTATCAGGGACTTATTGGTTGCCCCATCCTTATCTTGGGCACTTATATGGTTGCATACCTTATCTGGGACACTCTATATGGTTGCCATACTTTCTGGGCACTTATGGGTTGCCATGCCTCATTGGGCATTATATGGTTGCATATTTTGTGGGCAGCTTATATGGTTGCCATCCTAATCTGGGCACGTATATGGTTGCCATCCGTATCTGTGGCACTTATATGGTTGCCATCTTTTGGGGGCACTTATATGCGGAGCCATCCTTATCTGGGGCACTTATATTGGTTGGACATCCCTTATCTGGGCACTTATATGGTTGCCATCCTTATCTGGGCACTTATATGGTTGCAATCCTTATCTGGGCACAATATGGTTGCCATCCTTATGGGCACAATATGGTAGCCATCCTTATCTGGGCACTTATATGGTTGCCATCCTTATCTGGGCACTATATGGTTGCCATCTTATCTGGGCACTTATATGGTTGCCATCCTTATCTGGGCACTTATATGGTTTTTGCCATCCTATGGGACAAATATATGGTTCCTCCTATCTGGGCACTTAGATGGTTGCCATCCTTATCAGGGCACTTATATGGTTGCCATCCTTATCTGGGCACTATATGGTTTGCCATCCTTATATGGTCACTTATATGGTGCACCTTGATCTGGGCACATATTGTTGTGCCATCCTTATCTGGGCACTTAAAATGGTTGCCATCCCTTATCTAGGACACTTTATCTGGGCAACTCGGGGCAATATATGGTTGCCCCTCATACTTATCTGCGGACTTATATGGTTGCCACCTTTATTCTACGCCATATAGGCCATATATGGTTGCCATCCTTATTTAGCACTATATGGTTTTGCCATCCTTATTCGCGGCACACCTGGCACTCACTTATATGGTGTCATCTTTTCTGGGCACTCACTATATGGTTCCTGCCATCCTATCTGCGGCAACCTTATATGGTGCCCCATCCTATCTGGGCACTTATATGGTTGCCATCCCTTATATGGGCACTAGATGGTTGCCATCATTTCTGGGCACTATATGTTGATCCTTATCTGGGGGCACTTATATGCTTGCATCTTATTGCGTTTGTTATCTTATATGGTGCCATCCTTATTTGGGCATTATATGGTTGTCATCTGATCTGGGCACTTATATGGTGCCCATCTTATCTGGCACTTATATGGTTGCCATCCTTATTGGGCACTATATGGTTGCATCCTTATATGGGCACTATATGGTTGCCATCCTTAATTGGCACTATATGGTTGCCATCTCTTCCCCCTTATCTGGGCACTTATATTGGTTGCATCCTTTATCTGGGCACGATACGGTTGCCATCCTTCCTTATCTAGGCATTATATGGTTGCCATCCTTATCTAGGCACTATATGGTGCCACTCCTTATCCTGGGGCAACTCATATGCGTTGCCCATCATATCTGGGCACTATTGGTTGCACCTTATCTGGGCAATTATATGGTTGCATTCTTATCTGGGACTTATATGGTTGCCATCCTCTATCGGGGCACGATATGGTTGCCATTCCTTATCTGGGAGGAAACTTATATGGTTGACCATACTTATCTGGGCACTTATATGGTTGCCATCTTATTATGGGTACTTATATGGTTGCCCATCCTTTCTGGGCACTTAATGGTTGTCTCTTATCTGGGCACTATATGGTTGCCATCATTATCTGGGCACTATCTGGTTGACATTCTTATCTGGGGCAACTTATATGGTTGGCCATCCTTATCTGGGGAAATTATATGGTTGCACATCCGTATCTGGGGCACCTATATGGTTGCCATTCCTGATCTGGGCACTTATATGGTCTGCATCCTTATCTGGGGCACTTATATGGTTGCCATCCTTATCTGGGCACAAATATGGTTGCCATCCTTATCCGGGCACCAATATATGGTAGCCATCCTTTTGGGCACTTATGGTTGCCATCCTTATTGGCACTTATAATGGTTGCCATCCTAATGGGCTCTATTATGGTTGCCATCTTATATTGAGCACTATATGGTTGGCCATCTTATCTAGGACACTATATGTGTTGCCCATCCTTATAGGGCACTATAGGTTGCCATCCTTATATGGGAACTAGCATGTTGCACATCCTTATCTGGGCACTATATGGTTGCCATCCTATCTAGGCACTTATGTGGTTGCCATCCTTATCTGGGCACAAATATGGTTTGCCATCCTTATATGAGGCACTTATATGGTGCCATCATTATCCTGGGCACTTATAGGTTGCACATCCTTATCTGTTGGTCACTTATATGGTTTCCATCTTTCGGCACATATGTTTGCCATCCTTATTGGGCAATTAATGGTTGACATCCTTATCTGGGCATCTATGGTTGCCATCATATCTGGGAACTATATGGGTTGCCATCCTATCCTGGGGAGGCGCACCCTATATGGTTGCAATACTTACTGGCGGCACTTATGTGGTTGCCATACTTCATCTGCGGCCACTTTATGGTTGATCCTATTGGGCACAATATGGGTTTGCCATCCTTTACGGACAATGATGTTAGCCATCCTTATCGGGCACTTATTATATGGTTGCCATCCTTTATATGGTGCACTATATGGTCTGCCATCCTTATCTGGGCTCTTATGTTGCATCATTATCTGAGCACTTATAGGTTGCCATCGTGATCTAGGCACTTTATATGGTTGCATCCTTATCTGGCGCAACTATATGGTGTCCATCCTTATCTGGGCATCATATGGGTGCCATACTATCGCGGCACTTATACTCGGTTGCATATGTCTGGGGACTTATGGGGTTGCCATCATTATCTTGGCACAATATGGTAGCCCTCTTTATCTGGGGCACCTTACTAGGGATTGCATTCCTTGCAATTATATGGTTGCCAACCTTATCTGGGCTCTATATGGTTGCTCCTTATCTGGGCACTTATAGGTTTTGCCATCCTTATCTGGGCACTTATTTTTTTTTATATGGTTGCCATCCGTATCCAGGCCAGGCATATAGGTGCCATCCTTATCGGGCACTTTATGGTTGCCATCCTTATTGGGGCCACGTATATGGTTGCACTCATTATCTGGGCAGTCAGTATATGGTTGCCATCCTTATCTGGGCACTTATTAGGTAGCCATCCTTATATGGGCACATTGGTTCCATCTTATCTGGGACTTTATATGGTTGCCATCCTTATGATGGGCACTAATGGTTGCCATCCTTATCTGGGCACGTATATGGTTTGCCAATCCTTATATGGGCACTTATATGGTTGCCATCCTTATCGGGCACTTATATGGTTGACATCCTTATCCGGGGCACTATATGGTTTTGACATCCTTATCGGCACTTATCTGGGTTGACCATCCTTATCTGGGCACAATATGGTGCCGTCCTTATCCGGGCATTATATGGTTGCCATCCTTATCTGGGCACGAGATGGTTGCCATCCTTATCTGGGGCCATTTATGGTTGCCATCATGATCTTCCTTTATGGGCACTATATTTGTTGGTTGCCATCCTTATCCTGGGCCACGTTATGGTTGCATCCTTATCTGGGCACTACATGGTGCCATCCTTATCTGGGCACTTATATGGTTGCAATCCTATCTGGGCACTATATGGTTGCCATCCTTATCGGGCACTTATATGGTTGCCATCCTTATCTGGGCACTTATATGGTTGCCATCCTTATCTGGGCACTTGCGCACTATATGGTTGCCATCATATCTGGGCACTATATGTTCCATCCTTATCTGGGCACTTAATGGTTTGCCATCATGATCTGGGAGAACTATCTGGTTGCCTGCCATCTTATTCTGGCACTTATCTGGCCTCCTATCTAGGCACTATATGGGTGCAAGACTTATCTGGGCACTTATATGGTGCCGTCCTATCTGGGCCACTAAATGGGTTTGCCATCCTATATGGGCAGCTGATATGGTTTGCCATCCTTATCTGGGCACTATATGGTTGCCATCCTTATCTGGGCACTTATATGGTTGCCATCCTTATCTGGGCATAATATGGTTGCCATCCTTATCTGGGCATTATATGGTTGCCATCCTTATCTGGGCACTATATGGTTGCAATCCTTATCTGGGCACTATATGGTTGCCATCCTTATCTGGGCACTATATGGTTGCCATCCTTATCTGGGCACTTATATGGTTGCCATCCTTATCTGGGCACTTATATGTTGGCCATCACTTATCTGGGACACTTATTGGTTTGCCATCCTTATCTGGGACCTATATGGTTGCATCCTTATGCTTTGGGCACTATATGGTTGCAATCCTTATTGGGCACTTATATGGTGTGCCAACCTTTTGGGGCCCTATATGGTTGCCATCCTTATCTGGGCACTTATATGGTTGCCATCCTCTATATGGGCACATATGGTTGCACTTAGCCAGGCCACTATATGCGTTTGCCATCCTTATCGGGGAACTTCTATGGTTGCCATCCGTATTTGGGCCACTTATATGGTTGCCCTCCTTATCTGGGCGTATATGGTTGCCATCTTATCTGGGGCACTTATATGGTAGCCATCATTATTGGGCACTAATATGGTTCCATCCTTATATGGGAACTTATATGGTTGACATCCTTATCTGGGCACTTATATGGTGCCATCCTTATCTGGCACTTTAAGGTGGCCATTCCTATATGGGACACTTATATGGTGCCATCCTTATTCTGGGCACGTATATGGTTGACCATTCCTTATCCGGGCTAATGGTTGCCATCCTTATTGGGCACTTATATGGTATGCCATCATATCGGGCACATATGGGTGCCATCCTTATCAGGGCACTATAGGTTGACCATCCTTATTGGGCATTAGATGGTTGCCATCCTTATCTGGCCTTCTATGGTGCCATCATTATTGGCAAATTATATGGGTGACATCTTATAGGGGCACTTTATATGGTTGCCATCCTTATCTGAGGCACTTATTATGGTTGCCATCCTTCTGGGCACTAATGGTTGACATCCTTCTATGGGCATTATATGGTTGCCATCCTTATAGGGGGCACTATATGGTTGCAATCCTTATTGGGGCACTATATGGCTGCCATCCTTAATCTGGGCACTTATACTGGTTGCCAACCTTATCTTGGCAAATAGGTTGCCAGCCTATCTGGGCATATATGGTAGCCATCCTTATCTGGGAACTTATATGGTTTTGGACTCATTATCTGGGCAACTTATATGGTTGCCATCATATCTGGGAATATATGGTTGCCATCCTTAGCTGAGCAACTTCTATAGTTGCATTCCTTATCTGGGCACTTAATGGTTGCCATCCTTATAGGGCACTATATGGTTGCCTCGTATCTGGGGCTCTATATGGGTTGACATCCTTATTCTGGGCACTTATATATGGTTGCCATCCTTATCTGGGCACTTATATGATTGCCATCCAATCTGGGACTACTATGGTTGGCCATCAGTATCTGGGCACTATAAGGTTGTCATCCTTATCTGAGCACTTCTATGGTTGCCATTTCCCCTTTTTAAAAAACTGGGCATCATATGGTTGCACACCTTATATGGGCACTAATGGTTGCAATCTTATCTGGGCACTATATGGGTGCCATCCTTATCGGGAACTATAGGTTTGCCATTCCTTATCGGGGCACTTATATGTTGCGATTCCTTATCTGGGGCCACTATTATGGTTGCCATCCTTATCTGGGCACGTATATGGTTGCACTCCTCCTGGGAACTATATGGTTTGCCTCCTTAATCTGGGCACTTATATGGTGTCATCCTTTTATCAGGGCACTTATATGGTTGCCATCCTATGGGAACTTATATGGTTGGCCATCCTTATCTGGGCACTATAGGTTGCCATCCTTATCTGGGCACTTTATGGTTGCCATCCTTATCTGGGCACCTATATGGTTGCCATCCTTATCTGGGCACTATATGGTTGCCATCCTTATCTGGGCAATTATATGGTTGCCATCCTTATCTGGGCACTTATATGGTTGCCATCCTTATCTGGGCACTTATATGGTTGCGTCCTTATCAGGGGCACTTATATGGATGCCATCCTTATTCTGCGGCACTATATGGTTGCCACCTTATTGGGCACTTATATGGTTGCCATCTTATCGGGAACTATATGGTTGCCATCCTTATCGGGCACCTTTTATGGTTGCCATCCTTATCTAGGCACTTACATGGTTCGCCCACCTATCTGGGCACTATATGGTTGCTATCCTATCTGGGCACTTATATGGTTGCCATCCTTATCTGGGCACTTATATGGTTGCCATCCTATCCTGGGCATTATATGGTTGCCATCCTTATCTGGGCACTAAGGTTGCCAATCTTATCTGGGCCCGATATTGGTTGCATCCTTATCGGGCACTTATATGGTTGTCATCCTTATCTGGGCCACTATATGGTTGCCATCCTTATCTGGGCACTTATATGGTTGCCATCCTTATCTGGGCACTATATGGTTGCCATCCTTATCTGGGCACTTATATGGTTGCGTCCTTATCTGGGCACTATGGTGTTGCCATCCCTTATCTGGCACTTATATGGTTTCAATCCTTATCTGGCCATATATGGTTGCATATTATTGGGCACTTATATGGTTGGGCCATCCGTATCTGGGCACTTATATGGTTTGCCATCCTTTATCTGGACACTTATATGGTTGCTCCTTATCTGGGCACTATAGGGTTGCCATCCTTATCTGCGGCCTATATGGTGCCATCCTTATCGGGCACTATATGGTTGCCATCATTATTCTGGGCCTTATATGGTTGCCATCCTTATCTGGACTATATGGTTGCAATCCTTATCGGGCAACTTATAGGGTTGCCATCCTTATCTGAGGCACCTATTGGTTGCCATCCTGATATGGGCACCTATAGGTTGCCTCCTTATCTGGGCCCACTTACTTATATGGTTGCCAAACTTACTGGGCTCTATATGGTTGCCACCTATCGGGGCAGGATAGTGGTTGCCATCCTTATCTGGGCACTTATATGGTTGCCATCCTTATCTGGGCACTATATGGTTGCAATCCTTATCGGGGCAACTTCTATGGTTGATATCCTTATTTGGGGCAACACTTATATGGTTGCCATCTTATCTGGCAGTATATGGTTGCCATCCTTATCCTGGGACACTATATGGTAGCCATCCCGATCTGGCACTAATCGGTTGCCTTCCTTATCTGGGCACTTATAGGTTGCATCCTTATCTGGGCACTTATATGGTGCCACCTATCTGGGGCACTTATATGGTTGCCATCCTATCTGGGCACTGATATGGGTGCCAATCCTTATAGGGCACTTATATGGGTGCCATCCTTATCCGGTGCACTATATGGTTTGCCATCTTATCTGGGCAAACTAATATGGTTGCCATCCCTTATCCGGGCACTTATATATGGTTGCCATCCTTATATGGGGCAATATGGTTGCCATCCTTAATCTGGGGCCACTTATATGGTTTGCCATCCTTATCGGGGCACGTCTATGGTTGCTCCTTATTTGGGCACTTAATAGGGTTGCCAGCCTTATCTGGAACTTATATGGTTGCCATCCTATATGGGCACTTATATGGTTGCCAGCCTTATCTGGGAACTTCTATGGTTTCCATCATTATTATGAGGCATTATATGGTTGCCATCTTATCTGGGCACCATATGTTGCAATCTATTGGGACTATATGGCTGCCATCCTTACTGGGGACACTTATATGGTTGCCACCTTTATCTTGGCACAATATGGTGGCCTCCATTATCTGGGCACAATATGGTGCAATCCTTATCTGGGGCACTTATAGGTTGCCACCTTATCTGGGCACTTATATGGTTGCCCTCCTTTTATCTGGGCACTATTATGGTTGCCACCTTATCTGAGCCAAACTTCTTATAGTTGCATCCTTATTGGCACTTATATGGTTGCCATCCTTATCTGGGCACTATATGGTTGCCATCCTTATTGGGCTCTATATGGTGCCATTCCTTATCTGGGCACTTTTATCTGGGGCCATCCCTTACTGGGCACTTATATGGTTGCCATCCATATATGGGCACTATTGGTTCCATCATTATCTGTGCACTATAAGGTTGTCATCCTAATCTGAGCCCTCTATGGTTGCATCCTTATCTGGGCACACAATGGTTTGACCTTATATGGGCACTATAGGGTTGCCATCTTATCTGGGCACTATATGGTTGCCATACTTATCTGGGCCCTTATAGTGGTTTGCCATCCTTATCTGGGAACTTATATGGTTCCATCCTTATCTGGGCACTTATATGGTTCCATCCTATCTGTGGACTTATATGGTTGCCATCCTATCTGGCACTTATTATGGTTGCCATCCTTCTCTGGGCACTGAGATGGTTGTCATCCTTATCAGGGCACTTATATGGTTCCATCCTATCTGGGCACTGATATGGGTGACATCCTTATATGGGCACGATATGGTGCATTCCAGATCTGGCACTTATATGGTTGCAATCCTTATCTGGGCACTATATGGTTGCCATCCTTACCTGGGCACTTATATGGTTGCAATCCTTATCTGGGCAATTATGGTTGCCATCCTATCTGGGCACTTATTATGGTCTGACATCCTTATCTGGGCAATATATGGTTTGCCGTCCTTATGCAGGGCAATTATATGGTTGCCATCCTATCTGGGAACTATATGGTTGACATCCTGATTGGGCACTATATGGTGGCCATCATTACAGGGAACTATATGTTTGCCATCCTTATATGGGACACTTATATGGTTATGCCATCCTTATATGGGCAACTTACAGGGTTGCAACTTCTCTGGGCACTTAATGGTTTGTCATTCCCTTACTGGGCACTTATATGGTTGCCATCCTTATATGGGCACTTATATGTTGCCATCCTTATCTGGGCACTTATATGGTTGCCATCCTTATATGGGCACTATATGGTTGCCATCCTTATCTGGCACTATATGGTGCCAATCCTTATCGGGCAACTTATTGGTGCCATCCTTATATGGGCACTATATGGTTGCATCCTATCGGGGAACTTTATGGTAGCCATCATTATCTGGGCACTATTAATATAGTTGCATCCTTACTGGGCACTTATTATGGTTTGCCGTCCTTATCTGGGACACTAGATGGTTGCCCTCATATTTGGGGCACTATATGGTTGCCATCCTTATTGGACACATATGGTGCCATCTTATATGGGCACTTATATGGTTGCCATCCTATCTGGGGCCACTTATATGGTTGCCATCGTATCTGGGCCATTATATGGTTGCAATCATTATAGGGCCCACTATATGGTTCATCCTGTATCGGGGCACTATATGGTTTGCCATAATTATATGGGGCACTATATGGTTGCATCCTTTATCTGGGCACTTATATGGTTGCATCATTATCTGGGCACTTATTGGTTGCCATCCTTATCTGGGCACTATATGGGTTGCATATGGGCAACTATATGGTTGCCCATCCTTATCTGGGCACTATTATGGTGCCATCCTTATCAGGGGCCCTTTATATGGTTGCCATTCCTTATCTGGGCACTTATTATATGGTTGCCATCCTTATCTGGGCACTATATGGTTGCCATCCTTATCTGGGCAATTATATGGTTGCCATCCTTATCTGGGCACTTATATGGTTGCCATCCTTATCTGGGCACTTATATGGTTGCCATCCTTATCTGGGCAGATATGAGTTGCCATCCTTATCTGGACCACGCATTATATGGTTGCAATCTTTAATCGGGGGGCACTTATATGGTTGCCATCCTAATGGGCCTGGCACTTATTATGGTTGCCATCATCTATCGGGGCACGTATTGGGTGACATCCTATGCTCTGCGGCACTATATGGTTGCCATCTATCTGGGCACTTAATGGTTGCCAATCCTATCTGGGACACTTACATGGTTGCAATCCGTATCTGGGCACTATATGAGGTTTGCCATCCTTCTAGGGCACTTATATGGTTGCATCCTTATCTGAGGCACTTTATATGGTAGCCATCTTATCTGAGCAATTGGATGGTTTGCAATCCTTATCTGGGCCACTTATATGGTTGCCATCCTTATCTGGGCACTATATGGGTGCATCCTTATCGGGCACTATATGTTGCCATCCTTATTGGGCACTTATATGGTGGCCATCCTTCTGGGCACGTATATGGTTGCCATCCTTATCTGGGCACTATATGGTTGCCATCCTTATCTGGGCAATTATATGGTTTGCCTCCTTAGCCGGGGGCCACTTATAGGTTGCCATCCTTATCTGGGCACTTATATGGTGCCATCCTTAGGGCACTTATATGGTTGACATCATTATATGAGCACTAGTATGGTTGCATCTTATCGGGGCACTTATAGGGTGCCATCCTTATCGGGCACTGAGGGTTGCCATCCCTTATATGGGCACTATTGGTGGCCATCCTTAATCTGGGGCACTTATATGGTTTGCCATCCTTATCTGACGGCCACTTATATGGTTGCATCCTTATCTGGGCACTTATATGGTTTGCTCCATCCTTTTCTAGGCATGTTAATGGTTTTGCCATCCTTATCTGGGAAACTTATATGGGTGCAATCATGATCTGTGGGCACTTGGCAATTATTATGGTTGCCATCCTATCAGGGCACTATATGGTTGACCATCTTATTGGGCAACGTATAGGTTGCCATCCTTATCTGGGCAATATATGGTTGCCATCCTTATCTCGGCACTTATATGGTTGCCATCCTTATGTGGGCACTATATGGTTGCCATCCTCATTTGGGCACTTATATGGTTGCCAACCTTATCTGGGCACTATATAGTTGCCATCCTTATCTGGGCACTTACATGGTAGCCATCCTTATCTGGCACTTATTGGCTGGCTTCTATCTAGCACTATATGGATTTGCCATTCCTTATTCTGGGCACTATTGGTTGCAATCCTTATCGGGGCACTATATGGTGCCACCCTTTTGGGGGAAGTTATATTGTGTGCCATCATTATCGGGGCATTATAGGTTGGCCATCCATTATCTGGGCAGAGGCACTAACTTATATGGTTTGCCATCCTTATCTGGCATTATATGGTTGCAATCTTTTATCTGGGCATTATATGGTTTGTCTCATACTTTATTTAGGCAATTATATGGTGCTGCCATCCTTATCTGGGCATTAATGGTTGCAACCCTATTGGCGACTTTATGGTTGCCATCTTATATGAGGCACTATTATGGTTGCCCATCCTTATCTGAGACATATGGTTGCATCTCTTTGGGGCCACTTATATGGTTTTGCCATCTTTATTCTGGGCACTATATGGTTGCCATCAGTATCTGGGCACTATATGTGCCATCTTATCTGGGCACTATTATGGTTGACCATGCACATCATATTGGAATTATATGGTTGACCATCCTTATATGGGCATTATTATGGTGGCCATCATTATGGGCACTTCTATATGGTTTGTCATCCTGAGCGGGGCACTTATATGGTTGCCATCCTTGATTTGGAATTATATGGTTGAAATCCTTATCTGGGCACTTCAATATGGTTGCCATCCTTATCTGGGCACTTATATGGTTGCCACCTTATCTGGGCTTATATGGTGCCATCCTTCTCCTGGCAATATATGGTGCCATCCTTATATGAGCACTATATGGTTGCCATCCTATTTGGGAACTTATATGGTTCCATCCCTTATCTGGGCACGATATGGGTTGCCATCTGATCTGGGCACTATATTGTTGCCATCCGTATTTCTGGGGACTATATGTTGCCATCCATATGTGCAATATTTATATGGTTTGCCATCCTAATATGGGCACTTTATGGTTGCCATCCTATATCTCTGGCATTATTATGGTTTAGCCAACTTTATGGGCAATCTATATGGTTGCCATTCCTTAGGGTGCCATCTCTATTGGGCACTTATAATTATATGGTTGCCATCCTTATGGGACTTATATGTTGCCATCATATCTGGGCACTATATGGTTTGCCATCCTGATCTGCGGCACTTATATGTTGCATCCTATCTGGGGCAGTATATGGTTGCCAGGCCGTATATGGGCAACTTATATGGTTGCACCTTATCAGGGCACTATATGGTGCCATCCTTATTGGGCACTATATGGTTGCCATCCTTATCTGGGCGACACTTATATGGTTGCTCTATTATGGCACTAGGCACATATATGGTTTGCCATCCTTTATCTGGAACTTATATGGTTTTGCCATCCTGACTGGACACTTATATGGTTTACCCCCCCATCTATATGGGCACTTATGGTTGCATCCTTATCTGGGCACTGTATATGGGTGCCATTCCTGATCTGGGCATTTTGTGTGCCTTCTTATCTGGGCACTTATTATGGTTTTGCCATATATATGGGCACTTATATGGTTTGGCCATCCGTATCTGGGCATTCTTATTGAGTTGCATCCTTATCGGGGGATTATCTATTGGGGGTGCCAATCCTATCTGGGCACTATTATTATGGTTGCCATCCTTATCTGGGCACGTATAGGGTTTGGCCATTATTATCTTGGGCAAATTATCTTATATGGTTGACATCAGGATTGGCACTACAACTATATGGTTGCCATCTTATCTGGGCAACTATTATGGTGCCATCCTTTATTGGGAAACTCTATGGTTGCCATCCTTTTAATCTGGGCACTTATCTGGTGCCATACTTATCTGGGCACCTTTATATGGTTGCAATCCTATCGAGGCATTTATATGGTTGCATCATTATCTGGGCACTTATATGTGGCCAGCATTATCTGGGACCACTTATTAGGTTGCCAGCCTTACTGGGCATACTATATGGTTGATCCTTATCTGGGAACTTATATGGTTGCATCCTTATATGCGGCCACTATATGTCCATCCTATCTTGGCACTTATATGCGTTTTGCCATCTTATGGGACTACTATATGCGTTGCCATCTATTGCAGTCACCTTATATGGTTGCATCCTATCTGGGCACTTATAGGTTGCATCCTTATAGGGCACATATGGTGGCAATCCTTAATCTGGGCCACTTATATGGTTGAAATAATTAATGGGAACTATATGGTTGCATCTTATCTGGGGACCATTATATGGTTGCCATCCTTATTATGGGCACTCCAATTATATGGTTACATCCTATCTGGGGCATTAATGGTTGCCATCTTTGTGTTGGCAGTTATGGGCAGGTTACTCTATGGTTGCATCCTTTGCATCTTATCGGGCATTATATGGTGTTGCCATCCTTATCTGGGCATATATGGTTGCCATCTTATCTGGCAACGTATATTGGTTGCCATCTTATCTGGGAATTATATGGCTGTTCATCTTATATAGGCACTTATATGTTTGCAATCCTATCTTGGGCACTTATGGTTGCCATTCTTATTGGGGGACTTATATGGTTTGCCATACCTTCTGGGGCACGATATGGTTCCATCCTTTCTGCGCACTTATAGGTTTGCATCTTTTGGGCAATTATATGGTGCAATCCTATCGGGGCATCTATGGTTTGCCATTCCTTATCTGGGCAATATATGGTTGCATCCTTATCTGGGAATATGGTTGCCATTTCCTTATTGGGCCACTTATATGGTGGACCATTACTTAGTGGGCACTATATGGTTGCCATCCTATCCTGATCTGGGGCACAGTATAGGTTGTCATCTATATCTGTGGGCCACTTATATGGTTGCATACTTATCTTGGCATAATATGGGTTGCATCTTATTTGGGCACTTATTTGGTTGCCATCCTTCCTTTATCTGGGCACTGATATGGTTGCCATCCTTACTGGGCTTAAATGGTTGCAATGACTTTATCTGGGGCACTACATGTGCCATCCTTATTCTGAGCACTTATATGGTTTGCCATCATTATCTGGGGAACATATGGTTGCCATCCTTATCTGGGACTTATATGGTTGCATCCTTATATGGGACACTATATTGTTGCCATCCTTATCTGGGCACTATATGGTTTGCCATCCTTATTGCGGCACTTATATGGTTGGCCATCCTTATCTGGCACTTATTGGCACTGATATGGTTGCATTGCAATCCTTTATATGGCAATATTATGGTTGATGCCATTCCGTATCTGGGCATTCTTATATGTGCCATCCTTATTGGGGAACTTATTATGGTGACCATCCTTATCTGGGCACTTATAGGTTTGCCATTCTTATCTGGGCAATATATGGTTTGCATACTTATCGGGCAGCACTCTATGGTTTTTGCAAGCCTTATCTGGGCAGTCATAAGGTGCCATCCTCTATCTGCGGCCACTTCATATGGTTGCCAGCTTTATCAGGGCCAAACTATATGGTGTGCCATCCTATATGGGCACTTAGGCACTTATATGGTGGCCATCTTATCTGGGCCTTATATGGTGACATCTTATCTGGGCATATTATGGTCGGAATCCTATCTGGTCACTATATGGTTGCCATCTTCTGGAAACACCTTATATGTTTCCATCATTACTGGGCAAACTTATGGTTTGCCACACACTATCTGAGGAAATTATTATGGTTGACATCCTTATCTGGGCACTATATGGTTGCCATCTTATCTGAGGAAATTATTATGGTTGCACCTTATCTGGCGCACTTATATGGTGGCCATCCTTATCTGGGCATAATGGTTGCCATCCTTATCTGGGGCAACTTATATGGTTGACATCCTTATAATTGTATTGAGTTGCAATTCATTATAGGGCACCTATATGGTTGCATCCTTATCTGGGCACTTATTAGGGTTGCCTCTATTATCTGGGCAGCTTATAGGTTGCCTCCTTACTGGGCCACTATATGGTTGGCATATTATTGGGCACTATAGGTTGCCTCTTATCTGGGCACTATATGGGTTTGACCATAATTATGGGCCGGCCTTTTATGGTTTGCATTCTTATCTGGGCACTTATATGGTTGCAAATCCTTATCTGGGCATTAATATGGTTGCCATCTTATCTGGGCAATTTATGGTGCACCTTATCTGGGCACTTATAGGTTTTGCATCCTTATCTGAGGCCCACTTATTGGTGCCATCCGTATAGGGCACTTATGGTGCCATCCTTATCTGGGCACTATATGGTTTGCCATATATCTTGGCATTATATGGGTGCATCGTATCTAAGGCACTATATGGTTGCCATCCTTATCGGGGCAACTTATTGGTTGCAATCTTATCTGGGCAATATGGTTGCCATCATATATGGCACTTATCTGTTCAATCATTATCTGGGACTTATATGGTTTCATCCTTATCTGGGACAACTTTGATGGGTTGCCATCCGTATCTGGGCAATTTAAATGGTTGCCATACATATTTGAGGGCATTATATGGTGAGCCATGCTTATCTATGCAGTATATGGTTGCATACTTATTGGGACTTATTATGGTTGCATCCTTATTGGGGGACACTATTATGGTTGCATTCCATATTGGGCACTTAGATGGTTGCCATTCCTTTATCTGGGCATTATATGGTTGCATCCTTTATATGGGCACGTATATGGTTGAAACCTAATCTGGGCACTTATATGGTTGCCATCCTTTATCTGGGGCACTTATCGGTTGCCTCCTTATATGGGCCTTATATGGTTGCCATCCTTATTGGGCATTATTCTTATATGTTCCATCCTTAATGGGGCACTTATATGGTTAGCCCTATCTCCTTATCAGGTCCACTTATTATGGTGGCCATCCTTATCTGTGGCACTATTATTATATGGTTGCATCTTATCTGGCACTATATGGTTGCATCTTATCTGGGCACGGCACTGATATGGTTGCATCCTATACTGGGCATTAATGTTGCATCATCTATTGGGCACTTATATGGTTTGCCATCCTTAATCTGGGGCACCTATATCGGTCAATCCTTATCTGGGATTCTATGGTTGCCATCCTATCTGGGCATTATATGGTTGCCATCATATCTGGGCTTATATGGTTGCCATCCTTACTGGGCATAGATGCTTGCCATCTTATCTGGGGACTTATATGGTTGCCAGTCTTATCTGGGCACTTACTTATATGGTTTGCCATCATTATCTGGGCAACTATATGGTTGCCTTCCTTATATGGGCACCTATATGGTTGCATCTATCTGGGGGCACTTATTTGCGTTTTGCCATCTTATCTGGGGGGCACAACTATCGGTGCATCCTTATCTGGGCATTATATGGTGCCATCCTTATCTGGGCACTTATATGTGCCATCCTTTATATGGGCATATAGGTGCCATCCTTATCTTGGCATTATTATGATTTGCCATCCTATTTGGGCCTACTATATGGTTGACCTCCTTATCTGGGCCATTATATGGTGGCCATCCTATCTGGGCACTATTTGGTTTGCATCCTTATATGGGCCACTTATATGGTTGCCATTCCTTATCTGGGCCAACTTATATGGTTTTGCCATACTTATCTGGGACTATATGGTTGCCAATCTGATCTGGGGCAACTTACATGGGAGAATCTTATTTTGGGACATTTATATGGTAGCCATCCTATCTAGGCACTCTTAATGGTTTTGCAATCCTTATTGGGCACTTCACTATATGTTGTCCATCTTATCTGGCACTTATGGTTGCCACCTTATTGGGGGCACTATATGGTTTTGCCATCATTTATTGGGCATATATGGTTGACCCATTCCTTATCGGGGCCACTTATGGTGCATCCTTATCGGCAATTATATGGTTTGCCATAATCTATCTGCGGCAATCTTATAGGTTGCCATCCTTTATTGGGCAACTCTTATATGGGGTTGCCATCCTTAACTGGGCACTATTTGGTTTGCCATCTTATCTGGGCACTTGCACTTATATGGAAGCCATCCCCTTATCATGTCACTTATTATGGTTTGCCATCCTTAATATGGGCACTTATATGGTTGCCATCCCTTATTGGGCACTATTTATGGTGCCATCCTTATCTGGGAACTTATAGGTTGATGGCCTTATTCTGGGCCATATATGGTGCATCCTTTTTTATCTGGGCACTTTATAGGTTGCATCCTATTCTGGGCATTATATGGTTTGCCATCTTATCTGGGCATTCATATGGTTGCCATCCTTATCTGGGCACTATAGGGTGCCATAATTATCTGGGCTTATGTGAGTTGCCATCCTTATCTGGGCACTATATGATTGCCATCCTTATCTGAGCAAGTATAGGGTTGCCGCATCCTTATCTGGGACACTTATTGTTTGCCATCCTTACTGCGGCACTATATGGTTGCCCTCCTTATCTGGGACTATAGGTTAGCCATCCATCTGGGACTTATTCAGGGTTGCCAATCCTTATCTGGGCACTTATAGGTTTCCCCTATCTGGCAATATATGGCTTTGCAACCTTATTCTGCTGGCCTTATATGGTTGCCATCTTATCTGGCACTTATAGGGTATTGCCATTCTTATATGGGAACTTTATGGTTGCCATCCTTATCTGGGAAAATTGGCACTTATATGGTTGCCATCCTTATTTTTCCTGGGCACTATATGAGTGTGCATCATTATATGGCACTATATGTTGCAAATTCATTATCGTGGGACTTATATGGTGAAATACCTTATCTGGGCACTATATGGTGCTACATTTATCGGAAGTATATGGTGCCATCCTTATATGTGCACAGGAAGATATGGTTTGCCATCCTTATTTGTGAACTATATGGGCATCTTATCTGGGCAAGTGCAATATAGGTTGCATCCTATCTGGGCACTTTATATGGTTTGTGCAATCCTTATCGGGGCCCACGATATCGGTTTGCAACTCCTTATTGGGCCTTATTATGGTGCCACCGTATCGGGACGTATATGGTTTGCAATCTATTGGGCATCTATGGTTGAATCATATTGGGCAATATAGGTTGCATTCCTGATCTGGGCACCTTATGGTTGCCAATACATTCTGATCGGGGCA
>JACBWV010000547.1:0-128755 GCA_013435795.1 Chlamydomonas sp. ICE-L | reverse complement strand
CTTGGATGTTCAGTCAGCAGGTCTACTTTTGAAGGTCTGCAATGGTCAGCATCTTTCTTGTCTCTAATTAGAGACTGTCGATCCCTTGAGGTGTGACATTGCGTTGGGAAACCATAGCGTTACAGTTTGTATTAGCTTTTTGCGCCCTAATGGCTGAGATAGTAGTTTTGGGGGTGGATCTGACGCTCTGCCCTGAAGACTTTTTTTGTTGTTTGCTTTTCCCGACCGGTTTACAGTAGCATGCCCTGCTTTGGTCTCTTCCTTACAAGAGCTTGCTGGCCTGCATGGAGAAGAAGTTGGAATGATACTAACAGCTGTGTTGGGCTAGCCGGTCCGGATGGAGTGAGCCCTGGCGCTGGACGTACAGGAGTGATTGCCCTGTACCGGTGTATCTTGCGTCGCAGGTTCAGGTTCAGGAGGCTTACTTAGAAGCTACATAGTTTTTGTTACCTTGTTTCTGCTACCTTTGAACTTTAGGCATGCCGCGTTCTGGTCGTCTTTGCAGAGCTTGCTGATCTGCATGGGTGACCTAGCGACATGTTACTAAGAGTCTGTGCTGGTTTGCTAAAGGAGTGATGCCCTGATGCACTAGCCTGTTACAGGAGTGATGCCCTGCAGTGTTTTAATCTTAGATCATGCATGCCTTTCCTTCTTTTTTGTGTTGATCTTTGGAGGTACAGTGTGTTTTGTTGGTTGAGAGGAACAGTGTTGCTTGGAGGGGGGGTGGGGTTGGTGCTCGGAAAAGGCCCCCTAGTCCTTGTCCCCTAGTATTAGTTTGTGTCCTCGTTCTTTGTCCCCTAGTCGTTTAGTCTTTTGTCTTAGGATCTTTTGTCTTTAGCGGACCTTTGCGTCCATCGTCCTCTAGTCTTCTTCTTTGGTTTTTCTTCCTCGGCGCACATAGGGCTAGGTTTATAGATGTTCCCTTCATGGTTCTCCTATGTTAAAAGAAAGAAAAAAAAAAAACTAGGCAAAGTAGCACGTTCCTCGGTTATAACCTCGCACAAATGGGGAAACTGGGGCTTTGTTGCATGATGGGGTGAAGAAGGCCCCGCCTGCTTGGCGCAACAGAGGTTTTTCCCGAGAGCTTCAAGAAGGTTCACTCAGTATCATCATGGAGGTGGAGACCCAAAGTTGTTGGGCAATGGAGGGTCCTCCCAAAACCAACCAGCCATGGTTCCATAGTTTATTCGCCTACTTTGAACTCTTTTGTGCCCCTTGGGGGGGGAGGACTTTCTTATGGATCAGCTGCTCCTAATCGTCTGTATTCCCATTAACTATGATTATCGAGGTTTCTTGTTTTTCCGTAGGCGCTTTTTTTTCTTTACTTTTCTTTTCCTGATGTTTTTTAGTTTCGGACAGCTGGGTTTTGTTTTTGTGTCCCTGGGGGGGAAGGGCAGTTAGGAAGGGTTGAGAGGGTTTAACCTGGCAAGATGGCCAAACCATTCTGAGCCCCTCACCAAAAGGTACTTTATCTTGTTTTCCTGGCCTTGAGTTCCACCTTGCTTACCAAGCCATTCTTCGCTTTTTCTTTTATTTCGGGTATTCTTTTTCCCCTTTGTTTATTATTGTTTCTTTTTCGCACCCAGACGGATCTTCGACACCTTTGATAATGTTGCCCCTTCTGTCAAATTGGTGGCTTTCGTGGCTTATGTAGATGGTCTCTCTTCATCAGTGGCTTCATTTGCACTTGCTTTATTTGTCGGACCACCCCCCTGATCTTTTGCCACCATGATTGGGCGTCACTCCGTGTTTTTTTTTTTTTTTTTTTTTTCTTTTGGGTGACAGGAGCTCTTTGATACTTTCTCCACCGCACCATGGAAATGACAATCCCCACATGCGCTTTCCCAGCGGCTCCATACCATATCCCCAGACCAATCCAGACCCAGCCCTAAGACCCTCAGTTTCCTATAGACCCTGATCTAGACCCTGCCCCCAGATCCAGCTCTTTTATTACCCGGATATAGTACCCGGCTATATGATTCCCAGACGCCCAGCGACCTATTGGCCATTCCGAGCTCTAGAACTGATATGAACCCTGACTTAGGTCCAACCCAAGCCCAGCTCTAGGCCCAGATCTGACCGGACCTAGATCAGCCAAGCCCAATGATAAAACCCTGCACCAATCAGTTGATCATGGTTCCGAATTTGGATCTAGCACATTTAGACAAAGTCACAGATTTTCTCGTGGCTAGATCTGCGACCAAGATTCAAGGTCCAGATTCTGCGCCTAAGATCCAGATCAAGATCTATCTGATCTTTGATTTTTACTGGTTCTTTTTCTGTCTTCTTTATTCTGTTGTATATGCCCAGACCTAGGTATCTTTAAGTTTTCGCCCTTTGCTTACAAGTTGTTCTTTATTCTTTATGGTTTGGCTCCTACTGACTTATTGCTTTTGGCCTTGTTTTTTTGCAGTCTTGTTTCTTCTCCCCTTAGTTTGTGCCCCTAGTTCAGTTCCACCCTTAGGTGCCTCTTAGTTCCCCCGCAGTTGCCCTTTTTTCTTTTTTTTTTCATAGTTTAGGAGGATAAAATAAAAAAAAAACAAAAAAAAAAAGAATAAAATTAATAAATAAAAAAAAATCATCACAAAAACAAAAAAACAAAAATAATAAAAAACAAAAAAAAACATTACAACACTACAATTCAAAAACAAATAAACAAAAAAACCCATAAACCTTATTTTTCCCCCCCCCCCCCACCCCCCTCCCTCACTACTTTCCCCCCCCCTCCCCCCTTTTTTCTCTTAGTTTCTCGCCATTTAGTTTTCCTTTTTAGTCCTCCTAGTTTGATATTTCCTCCTCTTCGTCTTTCTTGTTACGGATGACGTTATTGAGGTTGCAATGTATGGCCACACACCCCCTCTTCATTACAGGTCTTTTTTCTTTAGAAGTATATTCCACCGCCCTTCTCTTGGGCTTCCTGTTTTTGGCTCTTCCTTTACCTCTCTGGTTGTTTGTCTTCTGTTCCCGTCACATACTTTGTCCCTTATGTCGCCCAGGTGTTGTGTCAGTCCCTAGCTGTCCACCTTAGCGTTCTTTTCTTTTTCTTCGTGTCTCTTTCTCCTGGTGTATACAACGGGCTGTTGTTGTTTTTATCAGTTGCGCCTTTTCCTGTTACCCCCTTTGTGAAAAAAAAAAAAAAATTTTTGTCAGGCTGGGCTGGGACCTAGGTCATTCAGGGGTTGATTTCTTTAGCGGTCTAGAGCTAAGGCTTTGGGCTTTTGGGTCTTGGTGGTCAGGTATAGAGCAGGTCTGATGTCCGTTGGTGAATGGGTGGATCTGGGTCAAAGCAAAATCTAGGGATTGGGCCTGGGTCTGGAATGGGTCTGGGTATTGTTGGGGTTGAGCGCTGGGCCATGGGGATTTTTATTCCATGGTGCCAGGTTTTTTCCTATACGGGCTCCTTTTTGGTCACAGGTGGGGAGTTGATTTCCCCCAATCATGGTGACAAAAGATCTGGGGGTTTCTTGGTTTTTTCCCCTTTTTCCTTGGGGTGGCCCATTAACTGCAAAGGAAGCCACTTGTATTGACGAGAGCAATCTAGGCCACGCCACCATACTCATTGACAGAAGCGCCATTATCAATCTTTTTTTTGTGTTGTTTGTCGAGATCCGTTTTTTCTGGTCCCCCCCCGTGAGCATCAGTCCATAGGCCGCTATGGCCTTGTTGCGGAAGGGTGTTTGTTCAAAGGGCAAGGCAGTAGCCTGGTGAGTGAAGGGGCTCAGAATGCGTCCAGTCTGTAAGCCCGGGACGAATTTTACTGGACCCTGCCCATTCGCGCTTTAAGGTTGTTAATACGCAGGAAGGACCACAACCTTTAGTTTTTTCCAGTATGAGGAGGGGGGGTGTGTCCGGGCTTCCCCCCCAAAGGGTTTTCTTTGATGTCGTCACCGAGGAGGAAAAGGGCGTGGCACTGGCAACGAGGAAGGCGTTTCCCACGGTGAGGTCTCCCAAGTGGCTGCGAAAGGAGCCAGCTATGACTAGGGTTTATTTAGAATAGGCATTCATCTTAGAAAAGAGTGAGACATGGTTGTCAGCAGTGTGCAGCTGCTAAGCAGTCAGGGCTGGTATGCAGACTATGGAGGGGATTTGAGTGAATGGAGCTGAGCTGATTTGGGCCTTGAGAACTTTTGCGCCTTGCACAGCTAAGTTTGCCCTTGTGAGAAGAGCACTTGTTGGAGAGGTTATGGCTTATCGTGGATCCGGAAAATGGAGGGGGATGTTTTGAGGTGGTTTCCAAGAGGATGGATGGGGGCAATGCATGGGCGGCGCGGCGCGATAATTCTACGAATGTTTAGAAGGAGGTTTTGGAAAGACTCTGCACTTTCACGGGCCATTAGTTGGTGTGTGATTGAGGCGATTGTCAAATTGAGACGTCCGTTCCGGCGGTTGGTAACCATGTTTGTGCATGGTTATTCCACCTTGCTCTGTTCACCTGGATTGGAATTGGAGCATTGCCCGTGATAATATCCGTGACGGTTAGATTGCTTGTGCCAGGGGTGTGAGCTGTTGTGTGTATATCCTGCAGAGGAGCCATGTGGATCTTGGCCAGCATAGCTGCCGAGTGGGATTAGCCCCCAAGCATGGGGACAGCAAGCCTCTCCTACGTTTATCCCGTTTTTAAAGGAAGGGCGGCTTGCGTCCCGTAGCGGGGAAGGAGGAAAATTGACCCGGTTTTCTTGTACTGGACGTGCTGATTCCTCCTCTTGCAGGTAGAGGTTGCTAAATTTGGCAGTGAGACGAAGATTGCCAACCTCCTGCGCGGAGAGTGCTGCTGTGTGATGTTCAAGTTTGCCCGGAAGATGACTTGTTTGTAAGCTCAAGGCATTGCATAGCCATTTTTTATGGCGCACCTTCCATTAACATTGGGATTCGATGCGGGGAGAGCCATGGAGATTGTTTTTCCGCACGTGAGAAGATGTATGGGGCATGTGATGGTAGGCTGGAGCCTTGCAAAGGGCAGTGTCTGCATTCTTTCCTCCGACGGCACGCCAAGCAATCTGTGTAGTGTGTCTGGGGGAGGGCAGGTTGTGTAGCCAGTAAGTGTATGGGTCTTAGCTGCCAAGGCGGGGGTTTGGGTCCAGGGTTCTGCGCGAGGGTTAGTCTGGGGAAGGGAAGTTCAAGAAGCAGACGACGGGTATTTGTGGAATATCAGGACTGGGCGGGGAAGCACCCAATTGGTACGCGTTTATCCTTTATGTCTCCTGATGTATTTCTAGGCACATCTGTGGTGGGTTGAGGACAAAGTGAATGACCATCGTCAGCAAACGAGAGGGTGGCTTTGGTTTGTGCCAACTTCCTGAGGGATGACGGAATGGATTGCAGAGAGTTCCACAAGATCCTCAGTGGTTATGTAGTGAGAAGGGCTCAAAGATGTTGTGCACCATTATTACAGTCAAGGCCACACCCTTGAGGGAAGCCGAAGTGTGGGGAGGTAGTTAGTATCGAATTTAGAAACATTGATTTTCCCCGACTGTTCACTCGCGTAGAGCTGCACTCATGCAGGAATCGCACCAGCGCGGATGCCTTTGCACTATTGAATCCCCATGGCTGATAGCCGGAGTTGTCACTTTTTTGATGTCTCTGCACGGAGGAAGAAAGCTGATTGAGTGACGTCGATGAGATGATTCCAGTTGGGCATTTTGACCTATGCCTCCCGGGTGAGCCGGGTTGCTTACTCTGTACGAGGACGCTTCAAACGGGTTTTTAAACCAAGACGACTTCCCTCCCCTCCATAGTTTTTTTTTTCCTCCAGCCCTGCACGGCTTTTTCGCTGCACACTGCTACACAAGGTCTTACACGCTTTCTTGGAATGCCCGATTTCTGCCCTTCTGTCAGAGGACTCTTTTTTTTTTTTTTACCAAATTTTTAAGGCTGGTGGAACCAGGAAAGGAAAGGGACATCTTTGACTAAAACCTAGCCCCTATGTGACCATGGAGAAAACACCAAAGAAGAAGAGTGAGGACATGGACCAAAAGTCCGCCTTTTAATGAAAATGATCCAAGACAAAGACGAAAAGACTAGGGACGAAATAAGATTCACGAGGGACACAAACTTAATTACTAGGAGGACAAGGACAAAGGGCCTTCCGAGCATACCCCCATTCCTCCAAGCAACACTGTCCTCCCCAACCAACAAAAACATACTGTAACTCACGAGCAACACAGAAAATACAAGGAAAGTTTGCACGCACCCGAAGGTCTGCGATCTAAGATTAACCATAATCATTTATGTCAGTGTCTTGCATCACTCTTGTATAGTTTCAGCGCTATTTTGTGCATCAGGTGCCGCCCATCAATACTTAGCATCCAAACCAGCACTAGACTCTAGTTTTCTTTAACATGTCTCTTAGGTCACCCTTAGGCAGATCAGCATAAGCTCGCAAAAGGCAATACCAAAAAAAGTTGTCTTCTTAGGGCTTTTTTTTTTTTAGGCCCCCCAGCAGCAGAGCAACCCCCTAAAAATTTTACCCACTACCATCCAGACCCTTCTAGGGCTTAGTCAAATATGCTAAGACAAACTGTATCGTCTTTTATGCCGGGAAAGACTGCGCCTTTCAACTGGAGCCATCACGGTGGGCTTTCAGCGCTGTCCCCGTTGCCCTTCTTCTCCTGGTGAGATCTCAATAACCTTGGCCCGAAGGACACCCCTCCTACCTCTACCCTAAAGGTTGTGTTCCCATTACTGCGTTATTAACACCTTGGGTTCCGCTTTGCTATGCAGGTCTCGTTCGTCCCGGCGTCTGACGTTACTTTGAACCTCTGAAGGCCCCTCACCACAAGGATATTTCTGCCTTGCCCTTGGTTTAATCACTCACCAAGCCATCGCCAAGGACTGGATGCGCTCCAGACAGATTTGTTTTTACAAAGGCGTGGAACCTGGAAAACAGGCGCAAACTGATGAAACTAGCCCTATTAAAAGGGGGGGGAAGTCACGGGCATTCCAAAAAGCGTGAGATTGATGAGACATGGTTTGTCAGCAGTGTGCAGCCTGACAAGCAGTAAGGGCTGGAGCAACTTATGGAGGGGACCGGTCGTCGTGGGTGACCCTGTTGTCGTTAAGGTGGCCTCCCCCTACATGGGAAAGGAAAAGTGTTGTTTTCTCTGCCAGGGTGCCGTGAAGCAAGGCTAGGGAATGTGGTTTTGATAGTATTAGAAACTCTTGGTTTTGGAAGAGTCTTGTCTGTGAGGTTGCGTACCCAACACTCTGCGCAAAAGCCCCGCACGTCGAGGGAGGGATGGTTGAGGATTGAGGTTCGTCATTGTCTATGTGCTATTTGTTCTATCCGGCCGGGCCTGGATGGGGGGGGCGGACAGTTGTAAGTTAACACACCAAGACGTTCTGTGGGAGGTCTTTTTTAAGGGAAGGGGACGGTGTTTAAAGGGGTGACAACGAGCGCTCTCTCTGTTGCTGAGGTATCCTCGTTGGATTCAAGATTCCCTTTTGCAGGCCTCGCAGTTCAGTCTTTGGTTAGGTAAGTGTGACGTGTCCAAGGCGTGTTTTGTTACACGGGGGTAATTATATTGCTCCGCCTGGGCCAAGCAGAGCAGCACGTTCCACGGTATAAAATCGCACAATTAATTGTTTTTTGGGTGGAACTGGGGCTTGGTGCATGTTTACTCAGTTGGTGCAGAAGGTGCCTGCCATGCATGGAGACATCAGAGAGTCTCAAGAAGGTCACCTCAGTATCTGTTTTTACCTGGATTGGATGAGCCCCCAGGTGTTGGGTCCAGTTGGAGGTCCTCCCAAAGGACCAACAGGACCTTTTATGGTTCCAAGAGCTCGTGTTTGGGAGGAGGCCTTTTGTTTATGTTGATCACGTTGATATTCCTGTCAAAGTCCTGCCCGTAACCATTGCTTCTCGGTGTTTTCTTCTTGCGTAGGGTTTTCCGATGAGGGCAGCTTGGGGGTGTCCCTGGGGTCGGGAAGGGCAGAGGAATGTTTTGGTTTTTTTTTTTTTTTTTTGTAACCAAAGGGGGGGAAACGGGTTTATATACCAGGAAAAGGGCGCAAACTGATAAAAACTTTAGACTCCTTGTGACCCAAGGAGAATTAAGACCATTAAGAATTTTAAAGTTTAACATGAACGCAATTTTTTAGGATCATTCGCAAAAGGGAAGACACTTTCAGGACACCACATTGGCGATTTGTTATAAGGGACATTCACTTTCAGGGGGACGTGTGTATAAAAGAAGACAAAACAAACCAGTTTTTTACCGCGGTGAGAGGTGTTTGAACGGCCAAGATTCTGGGCAGACCTCCCAACTGTACCGGTACCTCTCTCCTATTTTTGTTTTTGTGAGGTCGTTGATATGGCCTCTCTGCAAGTCCGGGGACCTCTAGCATCGGGGCCACAGCGGTGAAAGAGCTTCCATATGGAGGTGGAAGTTCAGGAAGAAGTCGACAGTTTGCATACCGCCAGGGGTGCTGGTTTTTGAGACGAGGAGAGGATGAAGTCAAGGTCTTTGACAGCATTTTTGAGGGTGGGGGGAAGGCTCGTTAGTTTGTAGCTTGAGCTGAGCGGTTTTTATTTCTGTCCATGAGACTTTCGTGCCAGGATAGTGCTTGGGTAGGAGGCAGGGTACCTTGTTTGTTTGATTGAGTGATTTTTGGGCTCATCGCGCCACGGATATCAAAGGAGGGTTGTTGTTGAATGGTTTTGGTTCCGAAGGATGGATTTTTTCTCTGGGTTCAAGTTCTGGTTCAAGTAAACACACTTTAGAATGAGGACAGAGGACAATTGTAAGATCTAGATCTGGATTCGGTATCTTACGCAGAATCTGGACTTGATTCATTCCGAATTTTTCTAGCCCCAGATCTGGAAATCGTTGTCGAGTGCTGTGTCAAAATTCTGTTGAAAACTGATCCTGATCTGGGGCAGGGGCTTGGACTAAGGAGGAAAAGCTATACACTTTTCCCCAAGCCATTTGTAAGGTTGTTGGTGATCGATTTTTTCCCTTTTTTGGCAAGTGTCTACCAGAAGACGGGGGCGGGTACAAGGGACATTTTTGGTATCCATGTGCGTGACCTGGAGCTTTTTTGATAGGCGCACAGCCTTGATGATCACGGACGCGTAGTTAGAGCTGCTGCAGGTGAGCCTGTGTAATGAGCGAGCCATGTGGTCTGGCCTTGCAGTCCCAGACCCCAGACCAAGACCCAGACCAGCCCAAGCCCTTAGACTTTTTAGACCCCTGATCTGTAGGTACCTTGATCCCAGATCCCAGTTACATTTCCCCGGGATCCTTTTAAACCTTATTTTTTTTTTTTTTACAAAGGGGGGAAACAAGGAAAAGGCGACATATTTCCTGATCAAAACCTTAGCCTTTGGACCAACGGAGAAAAGACCAAGAAAAGAATCCTTCAGAACGGCTAAGGGACAGCTAAGGGACGGACCACCCCTGGTGTTTTACGACGTAACGGCGACAAGGAGGGACAAGGAAACAGATACTCGGACAAAACAAAACCAGAGAGAGGCAATTTTTGGAAGAGCCAAAAAACAGGAAGTCTAAGAGAGGAAGGGGCTAGGCTACTACTAAGAAAAATATGTTGATCCCCTATGAAGGGGGTTTGGCCAAATCCTTTGGCAACCTCTAAACTACTCACCGGATCAACGAAGACTGAAAGAGGAGCATGCATAACTAAAGTGTTCCAGACTAAAAGTGAAAAATATGCGAGAAGAAACTAAGAGAAAAAAAAGGGGGGGAGGGGGGACTAGGAGGCAAATAAGGGGGGGAATACTGAAACTAAGGGGAAGGCAAACTTAAGGGAGAAACTGCTAAAAAAAAAACAAGCCAAAAGCAGTGTTTTTCTTTTTTTTTTTCTTTTCCTTTCTTGTTTTTCTTGAAGGGCTGTTTTGCACCAGCAAGAAGAAAGACAAACTGGACGCAAAGCGGAAAAACCTAAAGACTGGTCTGGGCATTGTACAACAGGAATGAAGACAGAGACAGTATCAAGATCTAGGATCTGGCTCTGGTCTAGCGCAGATCTGGACCTGATCTTGTTTTCCGCTCCAGATTTTTGTTATGATCGCCCCACCCCTAGATCTGGATACACTTTGTTGTGTTCCCTTTGTGCTGTGTCCAAATCTGGAACCTGATCCTGATCGGTTTGGGGCAGGGTCTTGAGTTGGGCTTGGGTATCTTTTGCATTAGGGTCAGGGTCAGATCGTGGTGCACTAGAGCTGGGGCTTGGGCTGGACCTAAGTCCGGGGTCTAGATTAAGTTTGGGGTTCTCTAGAAGCTCGGGAATGGGCTGGGTCGGGCGCAGGGTCTTTAGAGCCAAAGGTCTAGATCGTTTGGTAATGGCTTTTTGCTGTTCTGGATATGGGCATTTTTCCAAAGGGCTAGGTTTTATCCTAGTTGCGCCTTTTTGGTTTCCTTTCCCCCCTTGTCCTCCGAAAAAAAAAAAAAAAAAAAAAAGTTGCATCCCCTAGTACAGTGTCACACCTTAGTTTTGCCTCCTAGATTCATTTCCTCCATTAGTTTCCCTCCTTAGTTTAACCCCTCATCACCTTTCTCTATCTTAGTTTCTTTTCATATTTTTTTCCGTTGTTTCTTTTTTTACTAATCCTCCCTTAGTTTGCTTATTTTTTTATCTCCTCTTTCATGTCTTCTGATCGGTGACTGGTAGATGGTTGCGTGCAATATATTATTTGTGTTCCCCCCCTCTTCATAGGTCTTTTTCTTGTTTATTATTTCCATGTCTGCCTTTTCTTTTTGGGTCCTTAATGGTTGGATCGTCTCTTCCCTTGCTTTTTCTCTCTGGTTTGTTGTCTTCGTGTTCCTGTTTCCTCCTTTGTTTCCCTGTCCTCCGTTTTGTTTCTCATGTCCTTTGTTCATTTCCCTTGGGACTTTTTGTTCCTGTCCTACTGTGTGGGTGCTTCAATTTAGTTTCGCTTTTCAGGTTGGTGACCCAGTCCCATTATTTGCTGTTTCCCTTTGCCCGTTTCTCTCTGTCTATTCTTTGGTCTTTTGTTCTTCTGTGGGTCGCATTTTCCCCCATTTTTTACGGGCTAGGTTTATCAGTTTGCTCCTGTTGTTCCTGGTTCCACCCCTTAAAAAAAATTTTTAATTAACATAATTTTCCTATGAAGGGGGGGGCGAAAACATTGCAACCTCTAACCGTCACCGGATTTTTACAGAAGATGAAGAGATGCAAACTAGGAGGACTTAAAGGAAAATTCTTTCTATGCGTAAGCCCGTAAACCAAGATTAAAGAAGGGGTGGAGGGTGGGAGGGGGGGGGTTGTTAGTGGTGAAACGCGGAACCAGGAAGCATACTGGGGGTTCCTTGGAAACTTTGATTTAGTTTGGTATTGCCAACTTAAGTGGTTCTGGCAACTGAAATAGGTGTTTAAGCTATTTCACTAAGGGAGAAACTGCAAATTAATTATTACAGTTTCCATATAGTTTTTTTTGGTGTTGACTTTTTGTTACCCGAAAGGGTTCAAGTTGTATCTTTCCGTGCCTAGTGGATTTGATGCCAAGTTGCTTCTTTGTAGCTTGGTGAGAAACTGTGTTTGATCGAGAGTAGAATTGTTCTGTGTGATGATCTTGAGGGTAATGCTATTTATTCCTTTCTAGTGAAGAGCGCACTAGGTTACTGTATGGACAAGTTTATCTTCTGTCCTCGTCGTTTGGTTCCCTGGGACCTCGTCCTCGTCTTTTCTCTTTTTTTTTTCCCTTTTTTTTCCCTTTTTTTTTTTCTTTTTGTTGGGTACAGACAGCACCCTTTGGCACGGGAAACCCCCTCTCCCTTATACTAAGGTGTGTGTCTTCCTGCTGTATATATTTCCACCTTGGGCGCAAATATGGCAGGTCCGTTCGTCCCGGGCTGTTTTTTTTTTCACACACTGGACCATTTGAGCCCCTTCACCTTACAATTGCTATTGCCTTGCCCTTGGCCCACTGTACACTTTTTCAAAGCCATCGCCAGGGACACTGGAATATGCAACCCAGGACTGGTTTTTATCTTAGTACACCTTGATATGGCGCCTTCTGTTCTCAAGATTGGTGGCGTGGTCTAGATTTTGGCTCCTATCTTACTTTCAGTGGTCTTCCTTTCATTTTTCTTTAGCTTATGGGCCGCCACCGATCTTTGCACATGATTGGGTCCACCTACCTTTGCTGGCGCACTAGGAGCTGTACCCGCACCAGTCCGGGAAATGAACAATCCCATGGCCACAGCGTCTCCTCCTACATATGTTACCAGACCAATCCCAGACCAAGCCCAAGCCCTAGTTCTAGACCCTGATCTATTGTACCATGATCTAGACCCTGACCCAGATCAGGAACATTTCCCCCGGCTCGACCATGCTCTTTGAGACCCGAACCCGAACCAGCCCAAGCCAATCGCCTAGTATCCCTGATCTAGACACTGTCATCAAACTAGATCCATTTGCCCAAGCAAATGACTCAAAGACCTTTGCCCCGACACCCCGTAGGGAAGGGGGTGGTGAGGTTCGATCATCCAGTATTTTGGCTTCCGTCCAGGCCTACAGCAAACCTTGTGTTGTTTTCACTGTCGGATTCCTTTTTTTGCCGCTCGTGAGTGTTGTCATCTTCTTTTTTTTCTTCTAGTTTGTCTCCTTATTCCGCCTTCTAACGACCATGGCAGGGAGCTTTTTTTTTCCGTCTGCCTTTTTTTTTTCCCATGGTATTATTTAACGGGTAGTGTGTGTAATGTGGTTTGGTTCGTGGGTGTTGGTATCTCACCCTCACCCTAAACCTGCGCTATTTGGAATATTGTAGGAGTGGCAACCAACCCTTCAATCTTGTTTTACCATCTCTGTTGTTCGTTTCCTTGGTTGTTGTCGGGTTTGAGACTTTACACCTCCTGGGGTGAAAGTCCTTTCAACAACCTAAAAAAAAAAAACAAATCAGTTGTTTATCAGTTCTAAGTTTTCGGACACCACCATGCTCACGGCCACGTTTGTTCTTTTTTTCAAATCTTGGGTGTCTAGATTTGGCCGAGATAAGGTCAGATCTGCCCTAAGATCCAGATCAAGATCTAGATCTTGTACTGTCTCTGTCTTCATTACTGTGTTTTACCTGACCAGACCATTTTTTTGTTTTTAGTTGTTTTTCTCGCTGTGCTTACTAATGTTGTCTTTCTTCTTGTTATTTTGGTTCAGGGCTTGACTCCCAGTTATTTTTGGTTTTTGTTTTTCGCCAAGTTGCATCAATCTAGTTTGCCTTACAGCTAGTTCAGTTTTACTTTACCCTTTAGTTGGTCCTTCTTCATTAAGTAGTTAAACCTTAAAACTTAGCCAATTTTCTTTCACCCCCTCCCACCCTGTTTTCTTATTTGAGAAGTTTCTTTCCGCCATAGTTGAATTTTGAGTCCCTTTTTTCTTCCTTAGTTTGCATCTCTCTGTTCAGTCTTTTTGATCCGGTGTTGGTAGAGGTTTGCAATGTTTTGGTTTGCCCCCCCTTACTTTATAGGTGCGTTTTTTTTCCTTTTGATTTAGTATGTTATATCTAGACCCTTCTTTAGGCTTCTGTTGGTTTTGTGCGTCATCTTGCCTCGCTGGTTGCTTTGTTTTCTCTGTTTCCTGTCCTCCTTTGACCCTTAATTCGCCCAGGTGGTGTCCGTCCCTTAGCTGTCCCTTAGCTGTTCTTGTCTTTTTCTTTGGTCTTTTCTCCTTGGTCACAAAGGGCTAGGTTTTATCAGTCGCGCCTTTTCCTGGTTCCCCCCTTAGTAAAAAAAAAAAAAGTTCCTCGCTGGGTTAGTTGTTGCCATTTGGTAGGGTGGTTAGTATTAAAGTGTTTATAGTTCTGCTGGAGGGAAGGGAGTCTGTTGTTGGGATTGTGCCCAATATATTTTCCAGTGGGGTTGTAAAGGTAGGAAGTGTTTGTGTGTGTGTGTCAGGGCCCTCAGGAAGTGTTTTTCATATACCTATGCCGGAATTTTTTGTAATCAGCCTTACCCCCCCACCCCCCCCAAAGGCCCATATCTCCTTCAAAGATTATAATTGGGGGGTCAAAGTAGGGTCTATAGTGATCTCCTTGACGAGCTCTATCCATGTGTGGTCTTACATTTGGATTTGATCAAAGTTTGACAACATGGTCAAGCAAACACCCTTTCCTAGTCCTGATTCTGAGCTGAGCTAGCTAGTGTTGGTGTTTGAGAATTTGGTGGTTGTGTTAAGCCTAAGTTGCATGCCCAAGGACCCTCCTTATACCCAAGAAGTTTGGGGAGGAAAGATTGAGTTTCTTGTTTGACTCAACCTTCACACTTGGTGTACTTAGAACCTGTGGAGGTCACTACTCAAGCACTACCACGACACATTTACTCATTCTCGAAAACATTCGCGGAGTCGGAATGCTCTCGTCGAACCAGTCTCGTGGGTATGCTTAACTTTGTCAGATTCCGTCTGGTGAGGAAGTTACGAAGATATTTCCGAAACCGGCTCGACCCCTGAACGAGGATCTGCCAGTCTGGCAGGTGCCTCGACTTGGATCTAGACAGGATCTAGAGGATCACGCCTCCATATTTCCTCTGTGTCGGAAATAAGGGTGGATTCGGAAAGATCTCGCCGAGCTTGTGTCATAGGTCTGCTTAATTTTAGCAGAGACCGAGTACTGAGGAAGTTTTGGCCTCTAACAGTCTTCACGAGAGGAAATTTCTGAAAGCCGTCGGACCCCCCCCCCCCTCTTTTTGAGGGGTCGATATCTACCCCACCCCGACACATTTTCGACTTTTTCCGATGGTTCCGGGGCTTACGACCCCTTCCGGCCCCGATTCCGGCATGCGGTACGCGAGCAACTTCCTGAGGGCCCCCCGTGTGTTTGTCCTTTTTGTTTTTTACAAAGGGGGGAACCAGGGAAGGCACAACTGATAAAACCTAGCCCTTTGTTACCAAGGAGAAAAGACCAAAGAAAAAGACAAGAACAGCTAAGGGACGGACACCACCAGGGCGACTTAAGGGACAATGGAGGAAAGGAACATAAGATAAACAAACCAGAGAGGCAAGAAGGAAGCCCCAAAATAGTTACCTAAATAGAAGGGGCTAGGACTACTAAGAAAAAGACCTAAGATGGAGGGGGGGGGGGGGGGGGGGGGGGGGGGGGATCAAAACATTGCAACACCTATCAGTCACCTGACAGAAGACTGAAAGAGGAGATGCAAACTAAGGAGGACTAAAAAGGAAAACTATGCGAGAAACTAAGATGAAAAGGGGGTGGGGGGGGGGGAACTATTGAGGAAACAAAGGGGGAAACTAAATAGGAAACTAATAAGGGTGGAAACTAAACAAGGGGAAGCAAACTAAGGGAGAAACTGCAAAAACAAGCCAAAAGCGGGGACGCTACCAAAAAAGAAGAAAGAAAACTTGAATCAAAGCGAAATCCTAAAAGCCTTTTTTTGTTTCAAAGGAGGGAACCAGGAAGAGGCGCGACTGATAAAACCTAGCCCTTTGTGACCAAAGAGAAAAGACCAAAGAAAAAGACAAGAACGGCTAAGGGACAGCTAAGGGACGGACACCACCTGGGCGACTGAGGGGACAAAGGAGGACAGGAACAGAAGACAAACAAACCAGAGAGGCAAGGAAGAAGTGCAAAACAGTAAGCCCAAGAGAAGTGGCTAGGACTACTGAGAAAAAGACCTAAGAAGGGGGGGAAAAAACATTGCAACCTCTAACAGTCACCGGATCAGACGACTGAAAGAGGAGATGCAAACTAAGGAGGACTATAAGGAAAACTATGCGAGAAACTAAAGGAGTTGTCTAAGATAGGTGGCGTTTGTGGTGACATGAGTTTTTCCATGTGTTGTGTCATAATGGGTCTTTTTTCTTAATAGTCCTAGCCCCTTCTCTTGGGCTTACTGTTTTGGGCTTCTTCCTTGCCTCTCTGGTTTGTTTGTCTTCTGTTTCTGTCCTCCTTTGTCCCTTCAGTCGCCCAGGTGGTGTCCGTCCAATAGCTGTCCCTTAGCCCTTCTTGTCTTTTTCTTTGGTCTTTTCTCCGTGGTCACAAAGGGCTAGATTTTATCAGTCGCGCCTTTTCCTGGCTCCCCCCTTTGTAAAAAAAAAAAGGTGTGAAGTTGTGTTGTGTTGGTGAGTGAGATTTAGTTGGGGGGGATTTATTGTGAGAGGTGGAGGCCTGGCGTCTGTAAGTGCGGGGTTGTTTCGTTTGGGTGAGGGTTTGTCGCCTGTAGATACCAGATCTATAGAGGCTGGCCGTGCAAGTTCATGTGTAGGCTCGGGTTCAGGCTCGGGTTCAGGTTCAGGGTCAGGGTCAATAGTGATGGTGTGATTGTTAGGCTTGTAATTTTTTTTTTTTTACAAAGGGGGGAACCAGGAAAAGGCGCAACTGATAAAACCTAGCCCTTTGTGACCAAGGAGAAAAGACCAAAGAAAAGACAAGAACGGCAATAGAGTTCAGGCTGGAAGGGGTGTGAATTAAAAGAGAGTGTTTTTTTTTTTTTTTTTACAAAGGGGGGAACCAGGAAAAGGCGCAACTGAGAAAACCTAGCCCTTTGTGACCAAGGAGAAAAGACCAAAGAAAAAGACAAGAACGGCTAAGGTGTTGTGTGTGTTAGGACATAGATGTGGCCTTGAAGGTGTTGCCAGTCAGAGGGGTGTAGGCGCTTAGGGGCCTGAATGTTCTCAGAATCTAAGTCCCACCACTCACCATTGTGCAACTTGAGAGTCCTTGCATGTCCATATCCAGCACTGTAGTGGAGCATGAAGCGGGAGCAATGAGGGGGAATACGTTGCAGGACTTGCTCACGTGAGCTGCCAAGCAGTATGCCTGCAGAGTAGTTTTCTGAAGTCTCTGTGGTTGCTGAGGTGTAATGTGGAATGTATGTTTGGGGGTTTTGGTGGCCGGTTACGTAGCCAAGGTGGGAATGTTTTGTTGCAATGTAAAAGTTTATGAGGGGGATCGTATAGTTGCCAGTGGAGCTGTGGAAGTAGTTTCCCTCAACGGTCCAGTTCTGTTGAGTGTAGGCTCTAACATGGGTGTTAAGTTTTACAGAGAAGTCCAAGACTTTATGAATATCTAGTACTTTGAACCTATTTATACCTATATATCTAAAAAGCGTGAATCTGACAGTGAGAGGCTACTTGGAGTTCCCAGTAGTGGGTGCTGTTTGTAGGGGAGTGTCTGGTCCTCCCCCTAGGTCTACCTCCCCGTAGGGCCAACTCACACTGTCTACTGATGCTGAAGACAGCGCCCTGGGCAGAACCTGTGAGAGAGTCAGGTAATGTGTCAGCTTTGAAGTGACGAGGAGAAAGGCCATCAGGCTCAATTCTCAGGTTGAATCGATTTGATTCACCAGGGTTTTCACTTGCACCGTGACGGGTGGTGTTGTTCATCATGATAGATGATTTTTTTATGATAGGCGGAGAGAGTTTGCGCAAGGCAAGGTGGCTAGTGGAGGCAGAGTAGGTAGGGGAGGTTGCAGGAGCAAGGTAGGGAGAGTTGCGGGAGGTGAGGCGGCCAGCGAGGGCAAAGTTGGTGTACGGCTTAAGGAATACCGCGGTGCTAGTGCGTCGGTTGAAGTTATTTGGGATATTATTCCCAGTAAGTGTTGTGCTGGTGATTTGGTTGGGATTAGTATGATTCTGTTTGAAGGCAAGACGCGGTTTTGAAGGAAAAAGCTTTTCGCAACAGTCCAAGACGTCAGCTTTACCTATCAGGGCCTTGGACTGTTTCTTCCCGTGGGTGAGCTTGGTAGCGTTAATAGGATAATGTAAGATTGGAGATTGGTAGGGATCGCAGGAACAATCTTCAGTGGTGTTTTCGCTCACGGCCTTCGCTAAGAGCGTGGCGAGAAGAAAGAAGGTCACTTGCGTGTTCGTGGAAGATCGGTTAGTAGAAGAACTTTTTACAAGAATGGCTTAAGATGGTGGTATAGTTAGGTTTTGGTTGATTCTGTTTGACGGCAAACGCTTGGTTAGTGGTGCGACTGTCCCCCGCAACGGGGCCTTTATGGGGATCCGTTTTGCCAGAGTGTGCATTGGTAGGGTAGGATATTGTAATGTTAGAGTGATCTGTCAAGTCTCCAGATTTGTTTTTGTTGAGTATGAGGTTGGGATCGCAGGCACCGACTAGGGGCGCTTCGAATTCCCCTGCTATTCTCCAGATTGGTCGACCCTGGACTTGCTTGGGGCGCCGCTCATCCAGACTCGAGATGCCTGCTCGCCGACAGTTGTTGTTGACAATTTGGGAGAAAGAGGGGAGGAGAGAATTCGGCATGTTTGAGTTCAGCACTCGGGGAAGTGGCAATTTCGCTAAATGTAGGCAAAAGACACGATTTGCAGCGGAACTACAGATAAATGTAGGCGTAGAGTGGACGAAATGTCTCGGCTCACCACAAACTAGCGATCCCAACAGACACCCAGAACTTTTCGTAGACTGAAGCGTAACCAATATCTCCTCGATCGCACGTTAATTACTGAGTTTTAATACGCGAAGGGGTATGTAGCTTTCTGTCGCTCGAGGGTATGTTAGCAACCTTTTCGAGGGGTCATTCTTGCGAACCTGCGAAGCTCTGCCACCGAATCCGAGATAGGATGAAAAATTAGGCAACGAAGTACTAGCGCGAACTACTTGTTGGCGAATAGCTTTCATTCGGGAAAATGGACACCCGAAGTCACCGATGTGCTTTCGCTGCATGCGTCGAAAATGGCGCTGTTGTAGGGCGAAACCAGGACGATTTCAATCAGTGCCACACATCACTAAAACTGCTGTGGAACTGCCGGAAGATACGATGACCTGTCAGTGCTTTTAGCAAATTTTTTTTTTTTTTTTTTTTTTTTACTAAGGGGGGAACCAGGAAAAGGCGCGGTGTCATTTCCGACAACATTTAGCCGTGGAGGATGCAGGCGAAATCTCTCCGACCTGTAAGACATATCGCCATGCGGCGAGCAATCCGCCGTAGGCTGTTTTAGTAGATCTCACCTGTACCCCTTGCAAGTAAGCCACGCCAACCTTCATTCCACTTCGAATTCCCTAGCCTCGCCTCACTTATATTGTTCCCGTCGTGTTGCTCCTAGAAAATGTTGACGTCCTGCTTTCTTTCCTTGCTCCTAGAAAATGTTGACGTCCCGTTTTATTCCCAACTTCCTTTTCAGTATCACGGCGTCGCACCCTCTTCGGCGTGGAAAAGTGCAAGGTAGTTTTTTGAAATTTGACCTGTTCTTGTCTTATCTCCGTGCTACATAAATTCCCTTACATCGCTTCCTTCACTACTCGCAACCGATCCGATTGTGTCAGTGCATCTGCTGAAGGCCTCGCATCTTGCTGCCAGTGGCCCATGCTTCGTTAACTCTTGGAAGCCCGGTCGGCGCTGCTGTACCGCCATAGCCTGGATTAGCTGCGCCCATTGAAGCATCTCGGCTGCCCACCCGACGTTGCGCTGGGCACGGTAGAATAAGGTGGTATGTGGAGTGTACTGTGCCAGGAGCATGACTTCAACCTCAGAGGCCAGCACGATTAGTTGGCACTTTGCAAAGTAGGATGCTGGAACAACTTGCTCCTAACTCTTATGTGAGTCATACTTCCACCTGTTCTCACCTGGGCCTGTGTAGAGTTTGAAAGGACACGGGGGCTTAAACTCTAGTGGGATCATGCACTGCCCTGACTGCATGATGCACTTGAGCATTGCGTCAGGAGATGCTCCCATGCACGGGAAGTATCCCTTGAGACCCTGCATGATGGATGGGGGCAGCACTGTGTCTGTTTTTTTTTTTTTTTTACATAGGGAGGAACCAGGAAAGGGAACATCTGATAAAACCTAGCCCCAAGGAAGAAAAACCAAAGAAGAAGACTAGAGGACATGAACCAAAAGTCCGCTAAGACAAATGATCCAAGACAAAAGACGAAAAGACTAGGGGACGAAAGAACGAGGGACACACTGTGTCTGTTTGGCTCACGCACTAGACCCATGTCCATGGCATGCATCTTCACATTGGGTTCACTCCTAGTGGTTGTGGCAGTTTTGGCACGTTGCCTCTTGCATTGTAGTCGAGACTGGTTCTCCTTGCTTTGCTGGGTGTTGGGGAACAGTCAACCTTGTCTTTATGCTTGGGTCTTTCGGATCCATTCTGCATGGTAAACTCAGACAAGGGTGGACAATGCAAAGCTGGGGTAGGACCTGAAGTTCAGGTACCTAAGCTTGAGGCAGGTTGCACTTCCAGGGGGATCTCCCAACCAATACGCAAAAATGACGCAAAGGGTGTCAATAAATGTAACTGTGCCCGCCCTTCTTTTTTGCAGGGACCCATGCTCTGTCTGGTAGCGGTCTGAGGCTTGCTTGTAGGTAAGGTTTCACAACAGTGTGGCCTAGGGAATTCTGACTTGATCACATGCTTACATAGTGTCCACCTGCTTGCATGCCTCCTTTTGTGCATGCCTGTCTGTATGCCTGCCTTTCTGTCTTCCTCCCAGGTGACTGATTGGCTGACTATCTGGATAGTGATTGCGGCTTGGAGGTGCTGGACATATTGTGTACAGCCCATGGAAAAGTGGCTTGGTTGCCTGCCTGCATGCCTATCTGTTGTACGCATGCTTACATGCTTGTCTGTCTGCTTGAGCGCTTGGCCATTGTTGACGCAAGAGAAGAGTGTTTAAACTATCATCAAAACAGATATAAAGGGTGCTACTTAATTTAACTATGCCTGTATTCTGTATTTGCAGGGACCATTGCTATGTCTTCCCTCCCAGTTCTGATGTTCCACTGTCACATGAGGCTGCTGGACAACAACGTAAGTGATAGCTGAAGCTTGCTTGTAGGTGCGGTTTCGCAACACTTTGCTGCGAAGCTGCTTCGGCCAATTCGGCTGGAGCGACTGCAATTTCGCGGCTATGGGAGCTGCTCAGTGCCCCATTTGAGTGTTACAGACGCTCATGCGGTCTAATCCGCTCCTCTGCCCCCTCCAGAGGTCAGCATAAGAGGTCAGCCTACTGGAGGGGGGCAGGCTATTCTCTTCAAGTTAATTTGGGACCACCCGACCCCCATCCTTAGTACTTCAGAAGCAGCTCTCTCCTGATTCCCTTCTTCCGAGCCCCACCCACTTCCTCCTTCCTCTCAGAATCCTCCATCTCCTCCCTCTCATCCCTGCTCCTTCATGTCAGCTGCTGAGATACCTAGTAGACGAAGCTTTAAGGCGACAATTGGAGCTGGAGGTCCTTTTTTCGCGCGATTTATTAGTGTTTTTTGGCCTTAGACAGGTGTTGTGCTGTTGAGACTCATTCCCTCTTTCTTGAATTCTCAGTCAGCAGGTCTCCTTTTGAAGGTCTGCATTGGTCAGCATCTTCTTGTTCTCTAATTAGAGACTTGCCGATCCTGGAGTGTGACATTGGTTGGAAACCATAGCGATACAGTTTGTCTTAGCATTTTGCTGCCCTAGAGGGCTGGATAGTAGTTTTGGGGGGTGGATCTGCTGCTCCTGCCCTGAAGACTGTTTTTGTTTGCTTTTTCCCGGACATGTTTTTCAGTAGCATGCCCTGCTTTGGTCTTCTTCCTTACAGAGCTTGCTGGTCTGCATTGGAGAAGAAGTGGCATGCTACTTGACAGCTGAGCTGGCACGCCGGTCTGCTGATGGAGTGATGCCCTGATGCACTGGACTGTTATAGGAGTGATGCCCTGTACCGTGTTGTATCTTGCGTCTGCAGGTTCAGGAGGCTTACTTAGGAGCTACACAGTTTTTGTTACCTTGTTACCGCTACCTTTGAACCGTAGACATGCCGCGTTTGGTTGTCTTTGCAGAGCTTGCTGATTTGCATCGGCGACCTAGTGGCTTGATACTAGGCTGCTGATAGACTGCGCTGACATGCTAATGGAGTGATGCCCTGATGCACAGGCTACCGGTTTATTTGCTAGCTGCTTTAGTGCGCCTTTAAGGTTTTTCCTTGCTGGTCAGTGGATCTTGTGGGGGTTCTACCCTTGCACCGTCCAGGACGTTTTCTAAGGAGTTTGATTTGCTTCTTTCGATTTTTTTTTAGCTACCTTGTTAGTGTTAGCTTTGGCCCTGTCCTGTTTTTTGTTGCATGCCGCGCTCTGGTCGTCTTTGCAGAGCTTGCTGATCTGCATGGGTGACCTAGCGACATGTTACTAGGCTGCTGAGAGTATGTGCTGGTTTGCTAAAGGAGTGATGCCCTGATGCACTGGCCTGTTACAGGAGTGATGCCCTGCAGTGTTTTAATCTTAGATCAGCAAGACCTTCGGGTGCATGCCTTTCCTTCTTTTTCTGTGTTGCTCTTGGAGGTTACAGTGGTGTTTTATTGGTTGGGGAGAAACAGTGTTGCTTGGAGGTGGGGGTGGTGCTCGGAAGGCCCTTTTTCCTTTGTCCTCCTAGTAATTAGTTTGTGTCCCTCGTTCTTTTGTCCCCTAGTCTTTTCGTCTTTTGTCTTAGATCTTTTGTCTTAGCGGACTTTTGGTCCATATCTTCTAGTCTTCTTCTTTGGTTTTTCTTCCTTGGTCACATAGGGCTAGGTTTTATCAGATTTCCCTTTCCTGGTTCCTCCCTATGTAAAAAAAAAAAAAAAAAAAAAAAGTAAGTAGTGTGGCATAGGGAATTATGTCTTGATGCATGCCTTGGTGGTGCCCACGTGCATCTGTCTATGTTTGTGTCACTGTCTCTGTCATCGACTCTGTAACCGCATCTGTAATTTGCCTCTGTCTATGTACTGCCCTTCATTGATCTCTAACGCATACCCTGCTCTGCACGTCACTGTCCTGCCCCTTGCCGTCCTCCCTGCCCTTCATTGCTATGTAACGCAGGCCATGCTCTGCTAATCACCATCCTGCCCCTATCCGTGCTCCCTGCCCTTCCTTGCTCTCTAACACCTGTCATGCTCTGCTCATCACTGCCAATCTGCCCTTTGCCATTATCCCTGCCCCTCCTTGCTCTCTAATCCCTGGCCTGCTCTGTTTATCACTGTCGTCTTGCACCTTGCCATTATCCCTGCCCCTCTTTGCTCTCTAACGCCTGCCCTGCTCTGCTCATCACTGTCGTCCTGCCCCTTGCCATTATCCCTGCCCCTCTTTGCTCTCTAACGCCTACCCTGCCTTGTTCATCACTGTCGTCCTGCCCCTTGCCATTATCGCTGCCCCTCTTTACTCTCTAACGCCTGCCCTGCTCTGCTCATCACTGTCGTCCTGCCCCTTGCCATTATCCCCGCCCCTCTTTGATCTCTAACGCCTACCCTGCCTTGTTCATCACTGTCGTCCTGCCCCTTGCCATTATCCCTGCCCCTTGCCATTATCCCTGCCCCTCTTTATTTGGTCTCTAACGCCTGCCCTGCTCTGCCATTATCCCCGCCCCTCTTTATTTGCTCTCTAACGCCTGCCCTGCTCTGCTCATCACTGTCGTCTTGCCCCTCGCCATTATCCCTGCCCCTCTTTGCTCTCTAACGCCTGCTCTGCTCTGCTCATCACTACTGTCGTCTTGCCCCTCGCCATTATTCCTGCCCCTCTTTGCTTCCTAACGCCTGCCCTGCTCTGCTCATCACTTTCGTCCTGTCCTTTGCCATTATCCATGCACTTGGTTGTTCTCGGACGCATGCCTTACTATGCTCATCACTGTTGTCCTGCCCCTTACTTGCCGTGCTCCCTTCCCTTCCTTCCTTTCGAACACATGCCCTACTCTGGTCATCACTTTCCAGGCGTACTTTGCTCCCTTCCCTGCATTGCTCTCGAACACATGCCCTGATCTGCTTATCGCATCCATGCCCCTTACCGTGCTCCCCGCCATTCATTTCTCTATAATGCCTGCTCTGCTCTGTTTAGCACATGCCTGCCCCTTGCCATGCTCCCTGCCATTGGTTGCGATGTAACGCATGCCATGCTCTGCTCATCATTTCACCGCACCGTCTTGCCCCTTGCCATTAACCCTTTTTTTTTTTTTTTTTTTTTACAAAGGGGGGAACCAGGAAAAGGCGCAACTGATAAAACCTAGCCCTTTGTGACCAAGGAGAAAAGACCAAAGAAAAAGTCAAGAACGGCTAAGGGACAGCTAAGGGACGGACACCACCTGGGCGACGTAAGGGACAAAGGAGGACGGGAACAGAAGACAAACAAACCAGAGAGGCAAGGAAGAAGCCAAAAACAGGAAGCCCAAGAGAAGGGGCTAGGACTACTAAGAAAAAAGACCTATGAAGGGGGGGGCCAAAACATTGCAACCTCTAACAGTCACCGAATCAGAAGACTGAAAGAGGAGATGCAAACTAAGGAGGACTAAAAGGAAAACTATGCAAGAAACTAAGAGAAAAAAGGGGGGGGGGGGGGGGGGGGGGGGGGGGGGGGGGGGGGGGACTAAGGAGGCAACTGAGGAGGAAACTAAGGAGGCAACTAAGGGTGGAAACTGAACTAGGGGAAGCAAACTAAGGGAGAAACTGCAAAAACAAGCCAAAAGCAGGGAGGCAACCAGAAAAGAAGAAAGACAACTGGAAGCAAAGCGAAAACTTAAAAGACTGGTCTGGGCAGGTAAACAACAGGAATGAAGACAGAGACAGTATCAAGATCTAGATCTTGATCTGGATCTTAGCGCAGATCTGGACCTTGATCTTGGTCCAGATCTAGCCCCAGATCTGGAACGTTGTCGAGTGCAGTGTCCAAATCTGGAACCTGATCCTGATCTGGGGCAGGGTCTTGATCTTGGGCTTGGGCTGGAACTAGGTCAGGGTCAAGATCGGGGCCTAGAGCTGGGGCTTGGGCTGGACCTAGGTCAGGGTCTAGAACAGGGTCTAGAGCTCGGGAATGGGCTGGGTCTGGGTCAGGGTCTAGAGCAAGGTCTAGATCCGGGTAATGGGCTGGATCTGGGTCAGGGTCTAGATCAGGGTCTAGAACTAGGGCTTGGGCTGGGTCTGGGATTGGGTCTGGGATTGTAGGGAGCGCTGAGGCCATGGGGATTGTCATTTCCATGGTGCGGGTATCAGGCTCCTGGTCACCGGGAGTGACCCCAATCATGGTGCAAAAGATCGGGGGGGTGGCCCATAAGCTTGCAAAGGAAGCCACTGTGAGAGAGCAATCTAGGCCACGCCACCAATCTTGACAGAAGGCGCCATTATCAAGGTGTCGAAGATCCGTCTGGGTGCGCATCCAGTCCCTGGCGATGGCTTGGTGAAGGTGGCCAAGGGCAAGGCAGATAGCCTTGTGGTGAAGGGGCTCAGAATGGTCCAGTCTGTCAGCCCGGGACGAACGGACCTGCCATATCGCGCCCAAGGTGGTTATACGCAGGAAGGACCACAACCTTAGGGTAGAGGGAGGAGGGGGTGTCCCGGGCCAAAGGGTGATGTCGTCAGCGAGGAGGAAGAAGGGGCAACGAGGAAGGCGCTGCCCACCGGTGAGGGTCTCCCAAGTGGAAAGGAGCCAGTCTATGACAGGGGCAGAATCAGGGCATTCCAAGAAAGCGTGAGACATTGTGTCAGTAGTGTGCAGCTGCAAGCAGTCAGGGCTGGAGCAGACTATGGAGGGGGGGTCGTCTTGGTTGACCCGTTGGAAGCGTCCTCGTACATGAGCAAGGAACGCATTGCAGCCCAGGGTGCCATGAAGCAAGCTCCGGCAAGTGATGGTATAAGGACGGTGGAGAGTCTTGTCAGCGAGGCGTACCCACACCTGCGAAAAGCCTGCACGTAGAGGGAGGGAGACTTGAGGTTCGTCTTGTCTTTGAGCAGTTCTCTCTGCTGGGCCTGGACGGGAGGGGCCCAAACCCTGCCCTTGGTTGCTCTCTAACGCACGCCCTGCTCTGCATAGGTCACATAGGGCTAGGTTTGATCAGATGTTCCCTTTCCTGGTTCCTCCCTATGTAAAAAAAAAAAAAAAAAAAAAAGCATGCCTTGCAGGGCAAAAGGATGGATGGAAATGCTACGGCTGCGATGAAGATTGTTGCCACGAAGGAACTACAAATGCTGAAGATGGAAATATATAATAGAATCAGCGAAGATATATAGATGTAAGCATTGATTGGGTGTTTCTACTTGGTGGATATATAGGCGTATGTTTTCATCAGTAGACAAATAGATAGCTGCCTGCAGGCTGCCTATGTATACTTGAACTTGGTTAGTTACATGGCTTCAGTTAGCAATGTTGCTGCTCGCCATCTTTAGCTCGCTGTCTATCTATGGTTAACGAATATATAGGATATATATGTGATGTACATGTATAAGGATGCTTACATAGATAGATAGATAGATAGATCAATAGGTTAATGGATGCATAATTTATTATGTATGTAATCTACTGTCTCAGATCCTGATGTAATTGAGAATGCTCCTGGAAAAACATGCCTGGAAATGTGACCTCTCCGACTACCACACCCAAACCGCCCTGCAGGCGAAGTACAGGCGGAATGTCTCAAAAGACAGAACATTTCGCCTCATTACCGTGCACAAGCCGCCGTGCGTGGCGAGGTGCAGGCGAAATGTCTCAGAAGTCTGAGACATTTCGACGACAATCCGCGTTGGCTAAATGTAGGCGAAATGTCTCAAGATTCCGAGCTACAGGCGACGCTTTTGGCTTGTTTTCGCAGTTTCTCCCTTAGTTTGCTTCCCCTCGTTCAGTTTCCTCCCTTAGATCCCTCCTTAGTTTCCTCCTACCGACATCGTACGATATGTGTATACCCTTTTGAGGGGAAATCGGTTTGAGACCAAGGGGATATTACAGGAAATACCATTTACACGTCCATTCAATTAAAATCAAGTCAAATGAACCAATACTGAAGAAGATAGAAAAAACAATAGTATCGTGCTCTATTATCATACAATATATCGCAATATATATTGTACGATATAGGGCGATTTACTGAAATCTGCTAATCAAACCACTAGACCAAACTACATTTCCACTGCAAGCCTCAAACTATACTTCCACCTATAGCACCCACCCTATAGCACCAGAGGTGCACGGAAATCACGCTCACCACTCGCATTGCTGCTGCTGCCATTGTGAGCGTACTGCCCTCGAGGGCATCTGCGAGCGAGCAACAAGGTGTGGGCAGAAAGGTGTGCCTGCTTGACGGCATTGAACCCGCGAACCCCAAAAGATATGGCGCACATCTCTAAGCCGAATTGGAATTACATATTTTTCCACTCAGTACGATATGTATCGTACGATACAAGGCACGGTACAAGGATTGACAGACCTCGATATATCCAGATAAACACGATACATCGTACGACCAACCCGAAAATATTGTACGATGTCAGTTCAATATCGATATATCGTATGATACACGATGTAATAAGTACTTGGTGCCTGGCGCCGTTCCCTCAACTCCCCTCTATCTCCCCACTCCTTCATGGTCCACTCGCAGACCAACTCCCCGGCCAACCCACCCAGCACACCTTTCCCTCTCCTCTGATGCTCCATCTTTCAACAAGAAGTTACGATATCATATCAAAGAAATAAAACAACCGTTTGACACCATGTGTGGCTACCACTCAACTGAAAGCACATTCCTGCAACTTGCAGCTCCCAACACAAACAAATTGTTGGATAGTGAGTTCAGGGCACCTGACTATTACGGTAGCAGTGGGGGGAAATGCCGGCATGCTGGTAGAAGCTCTTAAGCATAGAAGTTGCATGGCGAAAATCAAGCCCAAATTCACGTGTCTGTTTCGAGAACAGGTGGAATTCTGGCGTCTTCTGAACATGTAAACATGTTGAGAATTCGTCGTTGCAAGGAAAGTACACCTTCGTTTGTAAGGGTGGAGATTCGTGTAGCATAGGGCAGTTCTGAGACTATGTCAGCTGGGGTGACAGCTGGGGTGACGACCATCGCAGCCCCCAAAATGATGGAGCCATTTGTTCGGAGAGACACCCCGTTGGGTGGGGCATTGGGTGGGGACACCCCGATGGGTGGGGCGTTGGGTGGGGACACCCTGATGGGTGGGGTGTTGGCTCTATCAAAAGCAACGTTTGACACGGTATTATATTCAATGCCAACCATTGGATCACTTGAGTCACCATCACACCCCGTTGACAGGGATGGACTGGCATCATGTGAGGTCGACCTCATTGCTGTCAGTGCATCTCCTTCAAGAAAGACGCATTGCAACTTATCCGACTTGGAAAATACATCCAGCCATCGTTTGTCTGGATAGCGGGCAAGAACCTGCATAGGGGCCAATGTGGATGTTGATGATGATGATGATGATGGTGATGATGATGATGATGATGATGATGATGATGATGATGATGATGATGATCATTGATTTATTAGTTGAATGCTTCTTGTCTGTCTTTTTTTCTTTGTTGTATGTGTCATGTTCCTTTGTTTGTTTTTGTTCTAATTTGTTGCTTTTTCCCTGTATTTCCATTTAGGTGGTAAGGCAGTTCGTGATGTGGACTTAGGTGGTATGGTACCTGAAGGTGGCGGCGTTGGTGCGGGCAGCGTTAGTGCCCCTGTAACTCCTGCCAAGGGTGGCGTGCGAGTTGCTAATCCTTTGGCCCCCACTGTTGGTACAGGTTTGAGTGGGGACATGTCAGGAATGGGAGTGGAAAGTGTTGACGCAAGTGGTCGAACCGAAGTTGTTCCTTTGAGTAGAAGCTTTCATGGTGGTGGTTTTCCTCCAGGGCATACTGTAGACTATGCTCTTGCTGCCGCCACTATCCCTACTGTACCTCCTCGTCGTGCAGTTGTTGTGGCTGGAAGTTCTGTCGTTAGTGATGGTGTGTTGTCTGCAAGACATGCTTCTTCTGGGTCGGTGTCGGTGTCGGTGTCGGTGTCAGTGTCGGTGTCGGTGTCGGTGTCGGTGTCAGTGTCGGTGTCGGTGTCGGTGTCGGTGTCGGTGTCGGTGTCGGTGTCGGTGTCAGTGTCAGTGTCAGTGTCAGTGTCAGTGTTGTCTGCAAGACATGCTTCTTCTTCGCTTGTTAACCCTGCTAAAGGAGGCGGTTCATCCTGGTCTTTGGACAAATCCCGTTTGTAAGAGAACAGCCAACCTGCATCTCCTAGGCTTAGGTTAAACTGTGATGGGATTCTTCCTCCACTCCCGTCTAGGCATGGGTCTCCACCATCTTCAGTGGACAAGTCCAGTTTGTATAAGAACAGCCTTACTGCGTCTCCCATGAGGGTTGACAATTATGGATTTTCTCTTCCTACAGTCCTGTCTTGGCGTGGATCCCCACCATCAGCAGAGCCAGTTAATGGGCTAGGGTTGTCAAGTACGTTGTATTTGTGTACATGTGCTGTTCAATTATGTGTGTAATATTATGTGATGTTTGCTTAATGTATTTCTGAATGTTTGTGTTGGGTGATTTGTCATGTATTGGTACTGTTATGCGTTTCTTTGTTATTTCAATCAGTTTTTTTGAATGGGTAAACAGTTTCTTTTCTGCACTTCACAATTTGAAGGCTATTGATGAGGTTGTGGCTTCTGATGACTTGAAGAACAGGCTGTCTGACAAAAGGGGAACAGAGCGTGCGAGGAGCGCTGCACTGGGTCATGCGCTGCACTGGGTCATGCGCTGCACTGGGTCATGCGCTGCACTGGGTCGTGGTTCTCAGTCTTCAAACTCTTAAGGTATGCTTGATTCAGAATGGGAATTTGATAACACGTGCATGTGCATGTTCTTGATATGGTTTGGATTGTATTGGGAACTGTTTGAGTTTTGCTGGCAACTGTTGTTTTCTTAATTTAGCATGCTGTTTTCTGAATTCAGCATTCTGTTTTTCCAGGGTACGTCTCCTCAGGAAGTGATGGTTCTGCACAGCGTAGAGATACTCTCGACCCTCGACCAACCAAACATTCATGGGTGACCAGATAATACGTGTTACAAATGTGGTACACATGTGGTACAATGGTAATCGAGAGCCATATTTGTTCGCGTTTACATTTCCCTAGTAATAAATTGAACTTGGTAATAATAATGTAATAATGTTTAAACAATAATAATGTTAATAATGTTTTTTACTGCCGAAGATGGCGAGCAGCCAAATTGTTGGCTGAAGCTGTGTAACCAAGTTCAAGTTCAAGTTCAATCGAGTGCCATAGGGTGAGCAAGGCAAAAACACAGGAATCTTGATTACACCCCCACCTTGACTGGAAGACTTTTGCCACATTTGTTTTCTGCGCATTGCTGAGTTGGATTAAAATCAACTGCCTGTAAAACATGGGTGCCTAAACCCTAAACCCTTGGAAGTCTAGCCTGAAAAGGAGCTGCCTGGAAGCTGCCCAGGCCTGGCATACTGGCAAACATCCACTGGCAAATATCCACCAACCTACACACACATTCATCCACACATTCACCCCCCCCCCACCCCACCCCACCCCCACCCCCACCCACACCCACAATCCACTTCCCCACAATAAACAAGTGAATCAAGCAAAAATCGAGATACAGACCCTCGACCAAACAAACATTCACCACCCAGTATAGAGTATAGTGGTCCTGAGTCCCTGAGGCTTTTAAAGTGTATCAACCAGGGTACAACATAATGTCATTCTGGGTTGCGCTTTTAACGCAACTGCCTCCTTTTGGGTAGCGCTTTTGACTAAATTGAAAACGGACATCTGCGCGCTGCACCCAGAGGGGGGTTAAAACATTGTGTCAATCGCACAGTCCGGCTCCAAAACCTTGCGCGCTAGTGCACAATAGCGCGTGCCATGTAGCACCCTGGTATCAACCTCTGTATATGTCTTCTTGATTCTCAATATACAAAGTATCCCCGAGCAGCCCGTCAAAAGGTCCCCCCCACACACACACACACAAACCCCTCCCCCCGACCCTCCCCCCCTAACCCCCCACCCAACCACCCTTCAGCAAGAGCAGGATCGGCGCATTAACTGTTGCAACTCCAGAGGGAGCATGATCAGGAGCAGTCCATCAAAAGATATGAGTGTATCAAATTCGTGAAGCTACGACGTACTACCAGACTTCAGAGCGAATAAGCACGAACCCCCCCGTTCCGTATTAAAGAATCAAAACCAAAACATAAACATGTCCCTATTATAGTATCCAAACCGTAACATAAACACATTCCTGGTTTAGTATCCAAACCGTAACATAAACACATTCCTGGTTTAGTATCCAAACCGTAACATAAACACATTCCTGGTTTAGTATCCAAACCAAAACATCAGCATATCCCTATTATAATATCCTAACTAACACATTAACGTATCCCTATTATAATATCTTAACTAACACATCAGCATATCCCTATAACATTACCCAAAACATTAACATATCCCTATTATAGTACCAAACAAATAAACATATCAGAACAGGTCTCTACAGCTTTTACAATAACAAGCGCGCAGTATTTTTACCTCTTGCCTGATCTTCCACTGATCATGTATGCTTGTTCCACACTCTTCTGTCAGATCCATCACAAAGAGGACAGTCGATGGCAAGCAGTCTAGTGTTGCGAGAGTGAGCTGCTCCATCACATTTCGCTCCTCATCCGTGCGTGCTAGAAGCCCAGGGGTATCTGAGGCATTGGAGATTATTTGCATTCAGGCGTTGACGCATTGAGTCGTTGACGTGTTCTAACATTTCTTTTTTTTTACAAGGGGGGAACCAGGAAAAGGACCATCTGATCTAACTAAGCCCTTTGTGACCAAGGAAAAAATACAGAAGAAAGCAGGACGCACACATTGATACATAAATGCATTTTTTTTTTTTTTTAGTTGTGAAAGGATTTTCACCCCAGGAGGTGGGTCTCCCGACACAAACCAGCGACACGGAGGATTCAGTTCGAATGGTGGTGCCACCCTTACAATATGCAAAGTAGGCGCACTTAGGGTTGGTGAGAGATACCTACCCACGACCAAACGAACATTCACCACTACTCCTGTTGACCACGGCAGACAAGCATTGAGTCGTTGTGCCATTGTTGCATTCATACGTTGCAGCATTGACGCATTGAGTCATTGTGGTTTTACGTGTTATGGCATACATTAAGGCATTGAGCCATTGTGGAAATTTAGCATTTATAAATTGATGCATTGTTGCATCAAGTCCTTGTAGTGCGGTTCAGAGACAAGTTGACCTTCACGGATAAATCGAATTTGATGCAGATGAAAGCGCGTGCGAATGCGGACACATGAAACTATCTAATTTCTCGAACAGCGCAGTTTTTGAGGAGATGTGTTGCTTTCGAGGCTGCTGTCGGTTGGTGTTGGTTGGGCCCTGTCATGCCTCGTATTTGAGGCAACCCTGGAAGTGAAAAACAATTGATGCATTGTTGCATTCATACATTGCGGCATTTACGCATTGTGTCATTGTGGATTTGACATGTTATGGCATTGATGCATTTTGACATTGTGGCATTTTTGGTGTTTATATATTGTGGAATGACCGCAGCGAGTCCTTGATGTATCGTGGGGTGGATGTATTGTAGGTTGGTGGTACGGTAGCCCGTGTGGCCGGTAGCCACCCCCCACCCCACCCACCCAGGTCCTGGGTCCTGTTCTAGCCTGGGGCACATAATTTGCAACGCCCTTGTACGTACTCCCCCCCCCCCCCCCCCCCCCCCCCCCCCCCCCCCCCCCCCCGCCTTACTCACATGCACACAGTCAAGATACTTCCCCCTTTGCAAAATATCTAACACATGCCCCCTTCCTTTCCCTACTATAAATATATCCCCCCATATATCGTTTTAGGATTGTTGTTTTAAAGGAATAGGTCAATAACTAAAAAATCGTGCTGCGCGATCTCCAGGTTCGGATGGAAACATTAATAATCGCTCAGCACGATTTTGCTTCCATTCTGGGTCGAGCAATAAATAAAATAATCGTTCCCACAAATAGCTGATCGCCGATGGACAGGCCATTGCGCGCATCTAAAAATGCGCCTCCTTTGCATATTGTAGGAGTGGCACCACCATTCGAACTGAATCCTCCGTGTCGCTGGTTTGTGTCGGGAGACCCACCTCCTGGGGTGAAAGTCGTTTCACAACTAAAAACAAAATGCATTTCTAGGTAATTTCTAGGCAGTCGGGGGCTCGTGGCTCGCATTTACATGGCATGGAATCGAAAAGCTCAGAGAGCTCTACTGGGCGCCCTAGGCAAGTGGGCTTTATGAAGCCTGTGATGGTCTTCCATCTCCCGGGAAGAGGCTTGTTTGTTGAAGCTTTGGTCGAACCATCTTGCCCGTGGCCCATCTTGCCCGTGGCTTAGTCCTTATTCAGCTTATTATAGACCATTCAGCTTATTATTCGGGTCAAAGGTTTTGTAGCTCGAATAATAATACCAGCGCTCTTCAACCCTGGAACCGACCAGGAACCACAAGCTGTTTGAACAGTGCGTGGTGTGTGGAGTCCACACTCACTGTGGACCCGTGTGGACCTAACGAACCTGGCTCATTTTACAGGGTTTCCAAAGTCCTATCCATTGAGGTTGGTCTAGAGACAATTGGGAATGTTTGAAACATTGAAAATCATCATCATCAATGTTACGTTGTTTGGTGGCGGTTGTGGGTCAGGGCCCCTTGGCCCCTAATGTGCCCACCTTCGATATTGTTCAATAATCAGGCCTTCAATCTAAGCTTCAATCAGGCATTAAATAATCAGCCAAGCACGCAAGAGAATTCTGAAGGCGCTCTAAGTTTCCGTGGTCGCCGCTTATCAATTGTTTACTGCACTTGTCGCAGGTAGTGCCCTATGATTGTGGGTCCATCGAATAACATCAACTAGCACTAGTCACCAGAACGAAAACAGACGCACAGTGACGGGAAGGGAAAAAGAAGAATGAGGTCTCGCTCTGTACGTCGTTGTACAAGTGTTGGTTAGGTCGTTGTGAGTGAAGAGAGAGAGAGAGAGAGAGAGAGAGAGAGAGAGAGAGAGAGAGAGAGAGAGAGAGAGAGAGAGAGAGAGAGAGAGAGAGAGAGAGAGAGAGAGAGGTAATCTGTTCACACTAGATGGAGACCTACAAGAGGAGGTCAAACACAGGATTGCTAGGACAAGGGAGGCTTGCGCTTCTCTGGTTAGGCTTTGGAAAAACCACAGCATAACCAGGAAAATCAGGAATCTGGTGTTCAAAGCTATCATACCATCCAACCTCCTGTACGCGAGCGAGACATGGGCTCTCTCAGAACCCCTGATTCAACGGCTCGACGTGGCACTCCATGAGTGTCTACGCATGTCGTTGAACATTAGCAGAGCAGACAGAGTTAGAAATGAGGACATAAAACAAAGATGCAACCACAGGGATATTCCCAGCATCATTAGAGAAAATAGACTGAGGTTCCTAGGACACTTAGCCAGGCGACCCGACTCTCGCTTCATGAAGCAAATGCTCTTTGCCACGCACACACCCCTTGCTGAGGGTCAACCGAGGCAAGGAGGACAGACCATCATTCACACCCTTAGGGATGATCTCCAGGCCACCAACATGTCTCCAAATTGGTACCTACTGGCCCAAGACAGGACAAGCTGGAGGGTGGACATCAGAGACGCCTTAGACATAGACACATAGAATGACAATTATAGAAACCAGCACCTTCTGGCTTAATTTGCATAGATTGGTCTTTGTACGCTTAGATATTTAGATTATTTAGATTCTTTTCTGGGCTAGAACTGTGCCTTTGGCATTTGTTTCAATCTTATGATATGGAATGAGTTTTTGTGTTACGGAGGGACCCCCTCCCACGCCCCCCCCCACCCCCCTTCACTAGATCTTAGTTAATTGGCTTACTGTACTTTCTCAATAATAGGGTTGACTAGATGACTCATTCCTAATGATATTTCTGGTGTTTTTTATTACTGTGTGGCTGGACCACAATTAAATTGTGTAACACCGTTAACCAGAGAGAGAGAGAGAGAGAGAGAGAGAGAGAGAGAGAGAGAGAGAGAGAGAGAGAGAGAGAGAGAGAGAGAGAGAGAGAGAGAAAGAGAGAGAGAGAGAGACTGGATCCCCCCTCCCCCCCCCATGTGCCCTGGGCAAAATATGTGCTGGGTCTCTCCCCCAATAGCATTTTTGGACTGGTATTTAGATGAGGAACACCCTAGTTCCACTCCCATGTCATTCTGACAGCTAGAAAAAAGTGAAAAGGAAAGTACCTAGTGTTTTGAAAATGACAGATTTTTCCTTGACCCCCCCCTCCCCCCCCCCCCCCCCCCCCCCCCCCGCGCCCCCAAACTTAGGAGGACCGTTACTTTTTTTCTACTGGGCCAAATCAAGAATAAAACTGGATTCTTCATCCTCTCTATGATATTTACAAAGTTGGACGATGGGGTCATTTTGGTTAGAAGTTGCCCCCCCCCCCCCCCCCCCCCCCCCCCCGTATTTCCTTTTCCTTCTCCTTTTTATTTTTATTTCCTTTTTATTTTCATTTTATTTTATTTCCTTTTTATTTCTCAGGGGCAAGTCCATTTTATTCTGAAAATGTGATGCTTGGACTGCTTGCAAGTTTGTTCTGCCATGGCAGGGGACACAAGAATATGATTTAGGTGACTGCTTCATATCAAGCTTGATTCACAAATAACAAATGACCCTTGTGCGAGACTTGTGAATGAAATCAATCAATCAATCAATCAATCAATCAATCAATCAATCAATCAATCAACGAAGCAAGCAAGCACAGCCCCAAAAGTGGAGAAAAGTGGCAAGCAAGCAAACAAACAAACAAACAAACAAACAAACAAACAAACAAACAAACAAACAAACAAACAAACAAGCAAGCAAGCAAGCGCAATCCCAAAAGGGGAGAAAAGTGGCAAGCAAACAAACAAACAAGCAAACAAACAAGCAAGCAAGCAAGCACAGTCCCAAAAGGGGAGAAAAGTGGCAAGTAAACAAGCAAGCAAGTAAGTAAGCAAGCAAGCAAGCAAGCAAGCAAGCAAGCAAGCAAGCAAGCAAGCAAGCAAGCAAGTAAGCAAGCAAGCAAATTCTTGAAAGGGGTGAAAAGTGAAGAAGAAGGACGAAAGACAAGAATGCACTCACCTGTTATCTGGTGCTTCTTTCCATCCACAAAGAAATGCCCAACGTGGATACTCCGAGTGGTGAATGGGTAGTTCTGGACTTCAGGGGAGCCGCTTGACAGAACCCGCACCAAGCTAGACTTCCCGACATTAGGAGCCCCCTACACATGGAGCAGTATTTGTAGTATGTAAACATAGTGTCTAATAGTGTGATCCTTTTTGTGTTTGAAAGTTTTTTTAGTTGTGACATCCTGATAAGTGAAAAAGAATCGGAACCAGGGCTTGAGGTACCATCAACCCTTCCAAGAACCGCACCAAGCTGGACTTACCAACATTAGGAGCCATGCACTCGTCGTGGCAACGCCATTCTAACTGAATCCTTGGTGTCGCTGGATTGTGTCCAGGGACCCACCTGGGGTGAAAGTCCTTTCACAACTAAAAAATGATTCACTATAAGAGGGCCCACTGCAAGTGGAGAGCACGCGCAGAACAATCAAATTCTGGAGTGGAAAGTCCAAGTGCGGGCTATAACCCAAACATATAGCTTTATACTTCAGCTATGAAACATACTTAAACATAATACCGGAGCTATAGAAAACTAACCCAAACATATAGCTTTATACTTCAGCTATGAAACATACTTAAACATAATACCGGAGCTATAGAAAACTAACCCAAACATATAGCTTTATACTTGAAGCTACTGAACCTACTTGGGGCGGCCTCAAGGATAAATTGGTTTTGGCTTTTGCAACATTAGCTTTAGCTACGATAGCTTTAGCTACAATAGCTTTAGCTACAAGTCTAAAAAGTCAGTAATTACCTATGGTGGCGACTTAGTACTTGCCAAGATCTCACACCCGACCTGCGTCCAGTGGGATTCGATACCCACCCCCCTCTCGGGATATACGTTATTGTTGAACTATACAGGCTGCGAGTGCTTCTGGACATGTTGCAAGTTTTGGAGAGCACTTGCAGCAGTGAAGTATGACAGTTATAGCTTTAGCTACACGTCTAAACAGTCATTTATTATTATATTCAGCCTGTACAGCAGCCCAGCAGCCTGTACAGCAGCCCAGCAGCCTGTACAGCAGCCCAGCAGCCTGTACAGCAGCCCAGCAGCCTGTACAGCAGCCCAGCAGCCTGTACAGCAGCCCAGCAGCCATACAAGGTGTCTGATATTCTGGACTACATGTTCAAATACCAGGGCACAAGGATAAAGGCATGCATCATCTCCTGACCAATTTGGCAAGAAGTAGTACCCTGGCCAGGATAAGGCATGCATCCTCCTCCTCCTCCTCTTCCTCATCATCTATATTATATATTAGCACTGAGTGTGTTTATGTACTGCATGATCAGCACTGAGTGGTGTGTATGTAATGGATGAGCACTGCGCGTGTTGTAGCATGGCATGTGTTAGATGCTGGGCCAAACATCCCTCTGCCTGCCACTTGCCAATAGCGCCACTGTTTGCCGCACCACTTGCCACTAGCACTACCATTTGCCACTTGCCACTGGCACCACCATTTGCCACACCACCTGCCACTGGTGCCACCACTAGCACCACCTGTCACTTGCCACTTACCACCAGCACCAGAGATTCATTAGTCAGTTCCACACGGGGAAGTGAGCACAGCTTCTTAGCAACTTCTTTTAGTTTGCCACTGGCACCACCATTAGCACCACACATCTGCCACTTACCACCAGCACCAGAGTTTCATTAGTCAGTTCCACACCAGGATAAGGCATCCACCATCCTCCTCCTCCTCTTCCTCATCAATGATATTATATATTAGCACTGTGTGCTTATGTACTGCATGATCAGCACTGCCTGTCACTTGCCACTTACCACCAGCACCAGAGTTTCATTAGTCAGTTCCACTCGGGGAAGTGAGCGCAGCTTCTTAGCAACTTCTTTTAGTTTGTCGACATGGTGAGCCCCCTCGGTGTATGCCTGTATGATGGCCTCCACTCCATCAGCAGCAGCTGTGAATGCGGCCTGCTTGTTTGGAGCCTTGGTGGCCCGAGAAGCCCATCCCTTACCAACCTCTTGAACAGTGTTTCGTAAACCGGCAACCTGTTGGGTGTGTGTGTGGTGTGTGTGTGTGGGGGGGGGGGGGGGGGGGGGGGGGGGGGGGGGGGGGCGGGAGGGAGGGAGGGGGGGAGGCTCCACTCCAAATTTATTGATGAGGGTTCTCACTGGAGGTGGATTTGGTGTGGGTGTGGGTGTGGTGAGCCTTTGTGGCTCGAGAAGCCCAACCCTTACCTACCTCCTGCACTGTATTTCGTAAACCGGCAACCTGTTGGGTGTGTGTGTGTGTGAGAGGGTGTTTGTGTGGGGGGTGGTGGTGGTGGGGGGAGACTTCACTAAAAATCCATTGATGAGGGTTCTCACTGGAGGTGGGTTTGGTGTGGGTATGGGTGTGGTGGGCCTTTGTGGCCTGAGAAGCCCAACCATTACCAACCTCCTGCACTGTATTTCAGAACAGCAACCTGTAGAGTGTGTGTGGTGGCAGCAACACTGAGTGATCCTCATCCTCTCCCTCACCCTCACCTCACACTCACCACACGCTTCCTCACATTCCTCACAACCGAGAGTTTATCATCCCCACCCTCACCTCAGCCTCACATTACTCTACACTGAGTGTTACTCCTCCTCGCCCTCCCCTCACCACACACTCACCACACGCTTGAATTTCTCATTACCGAGAGTTGATCATCCTCGCCCTCACCTTCCCCAACACTGAGTGGTCCTCATCCTCACCTCAACCTCACCCCACTCTCACAATGCTCACCTCACCTCACACTCACGTTCCTTGCAACCGAGAGTTTATCATCCTCACCCTCAACTCACCCTCACCTCCCTCTACACTGAGTGTTAATCCTCCTCGCCCTCATCTCACCTCACACTCACCCCACTCTCACCGTCCTTAACACTGAGTGGTACTCATCCTCACCTCCACCTCCACCCCATGCTCATCTCACCCCACCTTGCTCACCACATATAGTTTACCATCCTCACCCTAACCTCACCTTACTCAACAATGAGTGGGACTCATCCTCGCCCTCACCACACCTTCTTCTCCTCATCCTCACCTAACCCTCACCCCTCCCTCACCGTCCTCAACAATGAGTGGGACTCATCCTCACCCCCACCTCACCCATGTCTCACCCCACCTTCCTCCACACTGATAGTTTACCACCCCCACCCCACCCTAACCTTCCTCTTTACTGAGTGTTCATCATCCTCACCTCACCTCACCTCACACTCACCCCACCCTTACCTTCCTCAAAACTGAGTGGTCCTCATCCGCTCCCTCACCTCACCCTCACCCCACCCTCGCGTTCCTCACACCCGAGAGTTTATCATCCTCGCCCTCACCTCACACTCACCTTCCTCAACACTGAGTGGTACTCATCCTCGCCCACAGTCAGTCGCAGTAATGTCTGATCAAACAAGTGCAGCCTTGAAATATCTGGGAAGGCCTTGATGTACCTTGGTTCAAGTCAAGTTCAAGAGAAGGGTTTAAGTCAAGGCCAAGGTCAAGAGAAGGATTAAAGTCAAGGCCAAGGTCAAGAGAAGGATTAAAGTCAAGGCCAAGGTCAAGAGAAGGGTTAAAGTCAAGGTCAAGAGAAGAGTTGAAGTCTAAGTCAAGATAATACAAAGAAGAATGACCAACAAAAACAATTTGTTCAGTTTGCCTGGTTCACGTTTTCATTTTCCCTGGTATTTCTGTTGTACTACCAAATTCAATTTGTCAAGGGCACAGAAAGCTGGTCATGCTACTCGACAGTCGCATCCCCCCCCCCCCCCCCCCCCCCCCCTTCCCCCACACACCCACCCACAACCCACCCACACATTCCCTACTTACTTGGTCAAGGGCACTGAGAGCTCCTGGGACACGGCAATGTGGACAGAAGGGGGTCAGAATTAGGAAAAATTGGAGGTGGTTTTTTTTTTTTTGGGGGGGGGGGGGGGGGGGGGGGGGGGGGGGGGGGGGGGGGGAGTTTGGGGGGGTGGGGGGGGGGGGGGGGGGGGAGTAGGATGGAAGTAATGATGTGGGTTTGTGGGTGGGTGGGTGTAAGTGGGAGGAGGGGGGGCGGGGGGGGGGGGGGGGCAGATTCGGTGAAGCAGGTGGTGGAGTGATCTGAAACGATTGATTTTTTTGCATGTCCGTTTTTTCATGTCCGTTTTATAAATTTGTGTAATACTTTTGTAGTTAAAGAAATGTAGAACAATATGTAGTCAAAGAAGTGTAGAACAATATGTCATTAAAGAAGTGTAAAACAATATGTAGTCAAAGAAGTGTAGAACAATATGTCATTAAAGAAGTGTAGAACAATAAATCGTTGAAGAAGTGTAGAACAATATGTAGCTAAAGATACGTCAAAAATATTTAGTTAAATAAGTGTAGAACAATATATTTGTTCTACATGTCTACTAATTGTGTCTTTGCTTCTTCAGTGTATTTGCTATTTGAAGTGAGACCCGAATGCACAAATATCATCATAAGGTAGCTGCAAGTACATGCCAAGTAACGGCCAAGGCAGCTAAGGCAGCTGATATTTGCTCCTTTGCTTCTTCAGTGTATTTGCTATTTGAAGTGAGACCCGAATGCACACATGTCATCCAAGGTAGCTGCAAGTGCATGCTAAGTAACGGCCAAGGCAGCTAAGGCAGCTAAGGCAGCTGATATTTGCTTCTTTGCTTCTTAAGTTTATTTGCTATTTGAAGTTAGACCCGAATGCACACATGTCTAGGGGTCGGTAATATGATATCATATGAATATTTATGCTGGTGGTCTGACTAGGTAACTTTGGCCTGGGCCATCATATCATATGATGTTAAATCATATGCTTTTTGTATGATATCATATGATATCATACTTGTCTTTGGTCAACATCATATGATTTGCCGTTCCCTACACACGTCACCCAAGCACTCTTTTGTATGACGCGTCGCAAGTTGTGCGACTCGGTGCGACCCCAGAATGAAGCACTGCCCCCCGAACTCCGTGGAGCGCAAAGCGTGGAGCCCGTGGGGGTCACGGGGGCATTTCTACGACTATCGATATCCGTATCCCATGCGATTGGTGGTTGGCCCGAAATTGTTGACGTCACATTTTGATATCTCTGACTTAATCACACGAAATGTCTTTGAGTTAATCAAATGAAATGTCTTTGAATTAATCACATGAAATATCTTTGAGTTAATCACATGAAATTTCTTTGAATTAATCACATGGAATTTTTGCGTCTAGAGACACACTTGTATTTGTGGTTCAGTCACACTTAATGGTACAGATGTTGTGAACACAGATTGGTGGTTGGCCCCAATGCAAGCATGCTAGCCTCCTCAACCTTGCATCTCGTAATAAGGGGTACTATTTATTTATTTATCTATTTTATTTATCTATTTATGCAAATACTTAATTGTATTAATTTGTTTATATATTTAATTTATCTATCTATGAGATATCTATATTTTTATGTATTTGATTTAATTTATTTATTTATTTATAACCCATGGGACCCACCTTCATCAGATTGTCTAGCTGGCGAGCTGCCCTGGACCTCTCTATTGCTGCCACATTTTTTTTGTTTGGCTTGTACGAACCTGGTCGGATGGACCTGTGAAAGGCATCTAGAGTAGTAGAGATGTGATTCTGTTTGATTGGCGTAGCATGGGAGAACAAAATGGGAGGACCTGTTAGGCAGTGTAGAGATGTGATTTCTGTTTTGATTGTGCTTAGCATGGAGAACATGGGAGGAACCTTGAAGGCTGTAGAGATATGAGTTAGTTTGATTGTCGTAGCATGGGAAGAACTGGGAGGGACCTGTGAAGGGCATGTTAGAATAGTGAGTTTCTGTTTGATTTGCGTAGCAATGGAGAAACTTGGGATGACCTGTGGAAGGGCAGTGGTAGGAGATAGTTTTTTGATTTTTTGTATTGTGCGTAGCATGGGAGAACTTGGGAGGACCTGTGAAGGGCAGTGTAGAGATAGTGAGTTCTGTTTGATTGTGCGTAGCATGGGAGAACTTGGGAGGACCTGTGAAGGGCAGTGTAGAGATAGTGAGTTCTGTTTGATTGTGCGTAGCATGGGAGAACTTGGGAGGACCTGTGAAGGGCAGTGTAGAGATAGTGAGTTCTGTTTGATTGTGCGTAGCATGGGAGAACATGGGAGGACCTGTGAAGGGCAGTGTAGAGATAGTGAGTTCTGTTTGATTGTGCGTAGCATGGGAGAACTTGGGAGGACCTGTGAAGGGCAGTGTAGAGATAGTGAGTTCTGTTTGATTGTGCGTAGCATGGGAGGACATGGTGAAACAAACTGGAGGACGCACCTTTTGACTGCATTCCGCTACAAAGCGATCGCTAGTTTTGACTCCGTTTGGAGGAATTATTGCTATTAAAATGTGAACAAAACGTTTTTTTTGTGTGCCCTAAATGGCCTTAAAAACTATACAAGCTATAAAACGCTGTCCCCGGAGGAGGCTTAAAACCATGAAGCTAGAAAAAAACTACTTTCAGATTTGAACACAAATCTGGACGACGCACCTCTTGACTGCAGATGCTAAATGGTCTTCAGAAGAAGGTACTGACGGTATCCAACGCAGAGCCCCTGTGTAATGGACAGTGTTTTGCTTTTTATTTGTTATTTCCTCTGATGTGGGCAAATCAGATATGGGAAAAGGGATGACCAAACGCAGGCAGGCGTCAGGTAGGCAATCAGGCAGGCAGTAAGTCTGCAAGTCCATAAGTCAGTAAGGCAGGCAGTAAGGCAGCAAGGCAGTAAGGCAGCAAGGCAGCAAGGCAGGAAGTCCGTAAGTCAGTAAGGCAGGTAGTAAGTCAGTCAGTCATTCAGTCATTCAGTCATTCAATCAGTCAGTCAGTCAGTCAGTCAGCCAGTCAAACGCAGGCAGATGGCAGGGAGGCAATCAGGAAGGCAGTAAGGGGCACGAAGCGTGGAGCCCGGGGAGTACTCAACTCACCAATGCCCTCAACCTGTGATATATTATGAGGAATGCGAGGCAGGGAAGAAGGTAAATGCACATTAAGGCATGTATGGGCGTCAAGGTGCCAAGCAGACATGTGTGTATCATACGTCTAGATGTCAAGAGAGCAGCTACTCAACTCACCAATGCCCTCAACCTGTGATATCTTATGAGGGATGCGTAGCGGGGAAGAAGGTCAATGCACATTAAGGCATGTACAGGGGGTCAAGGTGACAAGTAGACATGTATGCATCATCTAGGTATCAAGAGGATTCTATAATCAACTCACCAATGCCCTCAACCTGTGATATCTTCTAAGGGGTGTGTGGCGGGGAGGGAGGTCAATGTAAATTAAAACATGTATGGGCGCCAAGAAGGCACGTGCGCCAAGCATGCATGGCATGTGTGTATCATATGTCTAGATGTAAAGAGGGTAAACTAATTAACTTCCCAATGCCCTCAACTTGTGATATCTTCTAAGGAATGAGCGGTGGGATGACCTTACAGGCATTGATGCGCTTGCTGAATGACTCTGAAGCAAGCGCTTCATGTCTAGATGTCAAGGTGCCAAGCAGAAATTGGAGATTGCTACCGCGCTATTATAATTACTTGTTGTTTAGTTATATTCTGCGTTTTTGTACTATTTGTTTATAACACGAATTATATTTCTTGTTTTTTTGCAATTTTAAACACATGTGCCGCTACTAGTTTGAGTTGCTATATTTTGAGTTGTAAACAATTCCCAAAGTAAAAATAGTATGTACTAGCATCAATACATAGTAACACAATTTATGACTATTGTGATAATAATTCAACACGTCATTATTTTAATTACACTTTGCAAAAGAATAAAGAGAGCATCATATGTATAGATGTCAACAGAATTAACTAATCAACTTACCAATGCCCTCAAACTGTGATGTCTTCTGAGGGATGAGCAGTGGGATGACCTCAGAGGCATGGGTGTGCTTGTCGAATGACTCTAAAGCAAGCGCTTCATGTCTAAATGTCAAGGTGCCAAGCAGAAATTTGTGTATCATAGGTCTAGGTGTCAAGCAGGGTAACTAATCAACTTACCAATGCCCTCAACCTGTGATGTCTTCTGAGGGTTGAGCAGTGGGATGACCTTAGAGGCATCGATGTGCTTGTCTAATGAATCCGATGCAAGCGCTTCGTGTGCGGCCGCTGCAGCACGCTCAACAACATCCATCTTCGGCATTTGGCTGCGGAAGCGATCGGTGCTTAGAGATCTACATGTATGGTGTGAGCCCCATGAGCTGTGAGCCATAGCTGTCTGATATGGTGCAAGTGTGAGGTGGGCTGCGTCCTTGTGGTGTGGCCTCACTGTGCGGTAACCCATCCCTGCTGTACACGGAGCAGATGCACTGTGAGTTTCACTGGGGCTTGCAGGTCTCTCCATGCATGAAGTGTACTGCGTTGCCAAATGCACAGCAGAGGGGGGGAAAGGAATGCGTAACAGCAGGGCGGGTAGCGTTTCTTTCTCGGGTCTGTTGGCTGGCATGCCCAAACCGAATGGGGAAGAGATGCTGTTCCATATCCTTGCACCGTAAGGAGCGCACTTGCTCTGTGGCATCCCTGAAGAGAGGAGGCTGTGGCACCCCTGGACAGAGGTGGCTGTGGCATTCCTGATCAGAGCAGAGGTGGTGTGTGGAATCCCTGTACTAGACGAGGTGGGCACGCTGTATTGCATCCCTTGAATCAATGGGGTAGAGATGCTGCAGCGCATCCTGGCACCATACGGAGCAGACATGCTCTGTGGCATCCCTGAAGCAGTACCGCCCTGTGGCATCCCTGAAGCAGTACCGCCCTGTGGCATCCCTGAAGCAGTCCTACTCAGTCGCATCCCCAAAGCAGTTCCGGCATATGGTTTCACTGTAGTCAATGAAGCAGTTCTGCATCGTTGCTTCTTCGTTTCCAATGGGAAAGTGCTGCCCTGTGGCACCCCTGCTGCCAATGAAATAGTGCTGCCCTGTGGCATCCATGTTGCCAATGAAGCAGAGCTGCATTGTTGCATTCCTGAACAGCGTGGAGCAGGAGTGTTGTCTGTCATCCCCATACTGCATTTCAGCTGTATGTAGGGCATGGATGTATGAGATGCCCCCTGGCCATGTAAGCTAGCATGGGAATGTAGCAGGTAGCGCATGCCACGCAAGCTTTGCATGGGAGCCTCCGCATAGCGCATTGTTGCCTCAGTTGCAAGTGCCTTATCAGTTGTTGTTAAATGCTGCAAGTCATCTGTTGCGAAGAAATACTGGACCAGATGCCAGTCTGTAACTTGTACACTATGCACTTAGTCACGTTCGGCACTGAGTGCTTATGCAGGAGGTAGCTAATTAGGCTGACAACTTGATTTGTGAAAGGGAAAGAGCTCGCGTTTTAGATTTAATGGTGCCCTTGTTGCAGCCATCGCTAAGTGAAGCCGGGGCAGCTGGGTTTGCCACCATGCGGAGTGTGGTGCGAAGTGTTGGTCTCATGCTCAACTGGCGCTATCTGGCGTCGTCCCGGCGTGGTGGTGGCGAGGGCGGGTTGGTTCCGATGCCGCGTGTCAGCTAACTCACCAGACACAACCGCCATAACCCAGGTGTTGAAATCCTCTGTAAAGATAAGCAAAGGAAAGATCGCGCAGTGGCGTGGCTGGAGGAACGCGGGGTACCGCAGTAGCAAATTTGGAGGTTCGTTGCGAACACAAACAGCTGACCGAGCTGACCTGGCGTTCATCTGTGAGACGTTGTGGGTGAGCACCAGGGCGCAGGCCCCCCTGGTTAGCACAGTTTGAACCAGGGTTTGAACGTGCAGAATCTTGCGAAGCAGCGCAGATCAGGTGTGGAACTCGGCCGTATATTTGAGCTATTTGGTTCGAAGCTCTCTAGCCAGTAGGCGGGAGGAAAATAATTTTGCGTTTCGTTATTTTCGCCAGATCATACGTCACGTTGGTTAACAGCCTTGAGGGAAGGCTTTTGCCCCTTCCCTAAACTTCGATTTCCGATATGGAATAAGCCGTCGTTCGAAGAGTTGCATTTGTTTCGCCGGAGATTTTGCAGACACACCTGAATGCTTCGTTGCCAAAAGTGTTATGCAGCTCTCTGGAGGAGATGGTGAGGTTTTGAAGACCTGGACTACAAGGAGCAACAGCAGCAGGGGAATGATTGTTCAATGGTTCTGCACGCCTTCAGTCGTTTAACCGTCTGCAGGATACAAGTTGCCCCACCGTGTGATACCCACGGGAACAAGGGAGTATAACCACTAACATAGAGCACAGGCAGCCAGGTTGTCCGCATACTACTGTCAGGGGAGGCTTCCTAGGAGTAGACATTCAGCAGTGATCCCATGCACCATGGCAGGAACCTTCAGGGCAGTGATGCCCGCAGGCCACAGGCACCAGCATTGCCGCGGGAGGGGAAAGAACAACGCCCTACTGCAGTGTTGCAAGACAACGTGCTCAATACCCATCCTGAGGTGCTTGCGCCTACGCATGCAGCACAGCCTCTTCCTAATTCTGAGCAAGCACCCCCACAGCGGCCCAAGCAAGGTTTCAAGCCTCCAAGACCCCAGCTGAAACCGCAGCAGCAGAGCCAGGGCCAGCAGGAGAAGCTTCAGCGTCAGTTGAGAGACCAGCAGAAGCAGCAGCATCTACGGCAGCAGGAACAGCCTCACCTACAACAGAAATCACAGCCACAACCAGAGCCTCAGCCTCCACTAATGCCACTGCAACAGCAACACCCTCAGCTACAGCATCAACATCAGCCGCCGCAGTTCCAGAGTTCCTCCTCTTACATACCCACATTAGCCTCAGCTAAAGATGGGCGAAGCCTGAATTCCAGTTTTCACCTGCAGCACAATCAACACCACAGCAGCAAGCCCTTCAAGGGGTGGTTGCAGCCCCAGCAAACAACTGCAGTACAGGACACTGCAGTACAGGGCACCGCAACAGACAGACCGGTCGCTCCTCTGCAGGCTCCCGTTCATTTCCCCCAGCAGCACAATCAACATCACAGCGGCAAGTTCCGGGGGGGATGGTCGCAGCCCCGGCACACATCTGCAGGGCAGGAGACATTGAAGAGGCCGGTTGACACTGCTCCTCCACATGACCCCTTGAGTGGAGAGAAGATGGAACAGGATATCTGTGGGCAAGCTCCCCTGCAGCACAGTCAACATCACGGCGGTGAACCTTTTAGGGGTTGGTCCAAGCCTCAACATGCATCTGCTGGACAGAGCACATATGATAGGCCGGTTGACGTTGCTCCTCCTCAGGTTCCTGTTGATTCCCACCAGCAGCACACCCAACATCACAGCGGCAAATCCTTTAGGGGTTGGTCCAAGCCCCACCACTCGTATACAGGGCAGGAGACATTTGAGAGGACGGTTGACACAGCTCCTACACATCAGTTATTGAATGGAGATGAAAGGAAACAGGATATATGTGGGCAAACTCCCATGCAGCACAGTCAACATCACAGCGGCAAGCCCTCCAAGGCGTGGTCACAGCCCCAACGGGCATCGGCAGGACAGGACACAACAGAGCGGATGATTGACACAACTTCTCCACCTGTCCCCTTGAAAGGAGAGGGAAGGAAACAGGATATCTTTGTCCGACCTCTCCTGCCGGTCCCTCCGAAGCGGGGTAGAGAACCTAATGACTTAGGTTGGATTCCAGCCCAGAAGTCTGAACAGCACAAGCAGCATTGTCATCCAAATTCAGAGCAGGAGAACCAGCATGAGCAGAATCACAACCTACGCCAGCATCATCACCAAGATGTAACCTTTCAATGCCAAGACCAAAACCACCAAAACAAAGCTCGACACCAGCAACAGCAGCAGCAGCAGCAGCACGACCACCAACAAAACAATGCTCAACAACAACAACAACAGCAGCAGCAGCAGCAACAGAAACAGAAACAGCAACAGCAACAGCAGCAGAATCAGAATCAGAAGCCCAAGGCCCCCTCCCTATATCAGGGACACCAAACGCAAGAACAACATCAAGCAGCATCTTTCGTAGCCCCACCCTGGCAGGCGCAGAGTGTTCAACGCCACACAAGTGGTGGATGGCCTGCGTGTATGCACTCATTGAAGCAGGAAGGCAGTCTACTTGGCGTCCAACAGACTGCCAACCAACAGACTGCCAACCAACAGACTGCCAACCAACAGACTACCAACCAACAGACTGCCAACCAACAGACTGCCAACCAACAGACTGCCAACCAACAGACTGCCAACCAACAGACTGCCAACCAACAGACTGCCAACCAACAGACTGCCAACCAACAGACTGCCAACCAACAGACTGCCAACCAACAGACTGCCAACCAACAGACTGCCAACCAACAGACTACCACCCAACAGACTGCCAAGATGCCCCCAAGTGGCAAGGGTGGTGACAAATGTCCAGGGAATGAGCAGGCAAGGCAGATGGCAGATGATGTAAGGCAATGGCCCTACAAACCCCAGAAACTGCAGCAGCAGCAGACTCAGCAGCATCATAAACAGCAGCCGCAGCTACAGCAACAGCAGCAACAGCAACAGCAGGAACAGCAGCAGCAACAGACGCAGCAGGAACAGCAGCAGCAGCAGCAGCAGCAGCAACAGACGCAGCAGCAGCAGCAGCAGCAGCAGCAGCAGCAACAGCAGCAACAGCAGCAACAGCAACAGCAGCAGCAGCAACAGCAGCAGCAGCAGGAACTGTACATGCAGCAGCCACTGAAGCAACAGTATGAGCAGCATCCATTTATAAAGCGCCAGGGGGAGTGCAAGGATTCCCATGTCAATCATCAGAAGCGTAAGAAGCAAGAGGGGCAGTTATCCCCGTCTACGGCCCCAGATGGTCGCAGCCCTCTAGTACAAGCACAACAATCTGGAGTTACCGCTCCAGCACCCAGCACCCAGCATCAGAAGCGTCAGAAGCACAAGGGGCAGTTATCCCCATCTTTTGCCCCAGATGGCTGTAGCCCTCTAGTACAAGCACAACAATCTGGAGTTACCGCTCCAGCACCCAGCACCCAGCATCAAAAACGTCAGAAGCACGAGGGGCAGTTATCCCCGTCTTTTGCCCCAGATGGCCGTAGCCCTCTAGTACAAGCACAACAATCTGGAGTTACTGCTCCAGCACCCAGCACCCAGCATCAAAACCGTCAGAAGCAAGAGGGGCAGTTATCCCCCTCTATGGCCCCAGATGATCGTATCCCTCTAGTACAAGCACAACATTCCGGAGTTACCGCTCCGGCACCCAGCAACACAGGTTCTCATGCGAGTCTCTCAGTCGCTCATGTGCAAGTGAAACATTGGGGAGGCAATCCACAAGGACCTACCCCTGCTTTTAATCCTGTCAGTGTGGTCCCTCATGTGCAAGCTCAACACTGGGGAGGCAACCCACCAGCACCACAAATGGTAGGCAACCCACCTAGCGCTGCTGTCAATCATGCTAGTGTGGTCACTCATATGCCAGCACCACACTCAGGATGTAACCCACCAGCCCCTAGTACTGCTCACATTCCTGCTAGGGGGGTCACTGATATCGACGTCCAGGGCTCGGGATGCAACCCAGCTGAGCCAAGCACCAGTCCTCCCACAAACGCCAAGGTAGGGCTGGTATTGACTTTCTATTGACATGGTAGTTTGAAAATCCAGCCGTAGGGGCCTTTATGTATACTCGTACCCCAACCCGGCTCACATCCTGCATATAACCCCACCCCACCCCCACCCCACCCCCACCTTACCCCACCCCACCCCACCCCACCCCACCCCACCCCACCCCACCCCACCGCATGCAGACCAGCATACGCCGGGAGCAATCACGGTGGATTCCCCACCCAGGTGTAGCTTCAGCATTTGTGGCCAAAGGGCCTTTATGTATACTCGAACTCAAACCTTCCCACACCCTGCATATAACCCCACCCCACCCCACCCCATGCAGACCAGCCTACGCCGGGAGCTGTCTCAGTGGATTCCCCACCCAGGTGTAGCTGCAGCATTTGTGGCAAAAGAGCCTTTATGTATACTCGTACTCGAACCTTGCCCACACCCTGCATATAACCCCACCCCACCCCACCCCACCCCATGCAGACCAGCCTACACCGGGAGCTGTCTCAGTGGATTCCCCACCCAGGTGTCGCTGCAGCCTTTGTGGCGAAAGGTGTGAAGTCACTGTACCCTTGGCAAGCAGGAGCTCTGGAGTGTGGGGAGGATGGGAGCAACCTGGTGTACTGCGCTCCAACGTCAGGTATCACTTTGTAGACATGCATACAGACATAAATAGTATAATTTGACGTACAGAATATGACATACATAATATGACATACATAAATATATAGTATAATAATACGACTTTTCATACATACATAAATAAATAGTACAATATGACATACATAATATGACATACATAATTAAATAGTATAATAATATGACGTTTCATATAGACATAAATAAAGAATACAATATGACATACATAATATGACATATATAAATAAATAGTATAATAATATGACTTTTCATACATACATAAATACCTTATTATGGGGCATGAGGTTCAGGGGGCCAGCCTGTTTGCTTGCACTGGGGCCAACCACCGATGATCTGTCTCTTACCAATATCCCTGCTTATATATTTTGTGTTGATGCTCAGGTCTGCAGGGAGCCTTTGCATTTGGGCCAACCACCAAATTACTTTTTATGTGTATTATCATTTTGTTATTTCCATACTGCCTCCATGCAACATGATCCTCGTTGAAACATGATCAAAATGTGTGTATACAAGAGAGACATAAGTATGTATGTTTGATTGTATGTTGATACAGTTCAGGGGTAGGCCAAATAGGCTTAAGGGACTTAACCAACCATGGCAAGAGAGGATAGCAATAAAAGCACTGATGATAATAAACATATATCAAATAGTGTATAATAACTCAGTGTGTATAATATATCATGATATATCATGCATTATATAATTGGTTCAATAACTATCATACAACCTTAGGGCATTCTTAACTCATCTCATGCACTATTATAACATACCAACTCACTTACTTGGGGCAGAGCCTGGTTGCTGAAATACTGATGACAAGTCCCAGGTGCCAGCCCCTGTTCAACGAATGGTAGAGCTCCTTGAACGACGTAGGTGCCGGGTTCAAATCCCCACGGGTGCGCTTAAGTGTTCGCAGTCGCTGTCAACCGCCATGGTAGCTTTGTCCAGGTAAAGTAGCAGCCCGTTCCCTACCGCCATAAGACGGGGCTCCCTTAATTCCACGCCCCACCAAGCGTTATCATTACTTTTCCTAGGCGGCGTCGCAAGCAATACGGAAACTTGGCGGAGAGTGTTGGCAACGGTATAGAGGGTACCAAAGACAGTTAGTTACAAGGCAGTTGGCTGACGTGTCAGGCTTCGTGCCGGTCGCACGGTCTTCGGTCTGTCGATTGCACAAAGAAACGGACAAGAAAAGCTGTAGCTGACAAGAAAAGCTGTAGCTGATAAGAAAAGCTGTAGCTGACAAGAAAAGCTGTAGCTGACAAGAAAAGCTGTAGCTGACAAGAAAAGCTGTAGCTGACAAGAAAAGCTGTAGCTGACAAAAAAGCTGTAGCTGACAACACATGTTATGTAATTCCCACCACAGGGGGAAAGAGTTTGGTCGCTGAGATACTGATGATCATGTGGATGCATGCTTGTAGGGCGGAGCTCTTATCCTGTACCACTCTAACCTACCAACTTGCTTAGGGGGGAAAAGCCTGGTCGCTGAGATACTGATGATCATGTGGATGCATGCTTGTAAGGCGGAGCTCTTATCCTGTACCACTCTAACCTACCAACTTGCTTAGGGGGGAAAAGCCTGGTCGCTGAGGTACTGATGATCAGGCGGATGCAGCGTCACAAGCGAGCAGGAAATGGGGCTCGGGTGGCAGAGCACTTTAAAGCCATGCCTGACGCGATGCCCTATAATGTAATGCAATGCAATATAATCTCCACCACAGGGGGAAAAAGCCTGGTCGCCGAGATACTGATGATCAGGCGGATGCATGCTTGGAAAACAGCCACCCAACATCACATCATGCAGCAGGCAGCAGCAAGGGGTAGAGGGGGAAGGCCTGTTCAGCTACCTCCCATCCGGGCTTTGGTGGTCCTCCCATACATCAGTATTGTGAACGAGAAGACAGACCACTTGAGTCACGTGCTAGCCCCAATGGGCTGCCGTGTGAAAGGCTATTGTGGGATGGACTCGGGCTGCCCTCTATCGAGAAAGGTGGGTCCTGCTTGGGGGGGGGAGAGCTTGGTGACTGCCACTGCCACTTCCATTGCCACTGCCAACACCAGTACCACACACCATTACCCCCCCCCCCCCCCCCCCCCCCCCCCTCCCCCCCCCAGCAATCACCCACCTTAGGGCGAGGGCTTGGCTGTATGCACCATTGAAAAGGCTACTGTTGCATTCAATAGATTTAGGCAATCACCCCTTCCCTACCACCCACCCTCCCACCCCCACCCACCCACCCAACACCCCACCCCACCCCCACCCACCCACCCACCCAACATCCCACTCACCCCCACCCACCCACTCAAAACCCCACCCACCCCCACCCACCCATCCAACACCCCACCCACCCCCATTCACCCACCCACACCCCACTCACCCCCACCCACCCACCCAACACCCCACTCACCCCCACCCACCCACCCAACACCCCACTCACCCCCACCCCCCCAACACCACCTCAGGACCACCTCAGGACGAGGGCTTGGCAGTGTGCACCATTGAAAAGGCCAATGTTGCTATCAACCGACTAGTCCAGGAGGGGCGCATGTTTGAACTGTGCTGCATAATTGTCGATGAGGTAAGTTCAGACCTGTTCCTTGAGCTTAGAAGCAAACGCAGGGCAGCGCAACAACAATATAGCACAATAACAATACATGGCCTACCCCTGGCCTGTACCCCTATCCCTGGACTAAAACCCTACCCCTGGACTGAGCAAACACAGGGCAGCGCAGCAACAATATAGGTAGCACCAGCCCCTTGTTAATAATTGTCGATGAGATAAGTTCTAACTCTTCCTCGATCTTTGAAGCAAACACATGGCAGCGCAACAACAGGTAATGATAACACCTGGTGGGGCGTGGTGTTAAGGGAGCCCGTCGTACGCGGGTGGGGAGTGGTCTCCTACCTCAACTGGACAAGCTACCATCGCGGTTGACAACGACCTGCAACACCAAGAGCGACCGAAGGGGGAATCGAACACCCGACTCTTCATCCTCAAAGTGATTTGGTCTACCACTAGACCAATGTATATCACTGAAAGGAGCAACAACAATATAGTACAAGAACAATACATGGCCTACCCTTGGACTGTAACCCTGTCCCTACCCCTGGACCGAGCAAACACAGGGGGGTAGGGGTGCAGAAAAGGTCTTCGGCAGCAAACACAGGGTAAATACATATAGTGATATAGGTGCATGCTATATTAGCCTAGCGTTTGTAACACAGTGTCGAACACATGCTATACCTGATCCTTCATTGAGAACAATTGTGAAGGTGATCGACATCTGGTTTACTTCGGTGGGATACGGCCATATATATAGGTACATGATATAATTTATAGGTTCACATCAATATAGGTGCACAAACCCAGGGCCCCTGTTGGTAAAACGATTGTTTGGGGTTCAGTTCATCAATGCTTTTTCTTGTTAAGCCCTTCCTGTCTCGGTTGGGCAAGTTCCTTTAGCCTAGCCGGCCTACCCCTGGACTGCAACAACAACATAGGTGGCACCATCCCCAGGTAAATAATGGGAGATAAGAGCGGCAGGAGTGATCTTTGTTTTCAATTTTCCTTTTCACTTCCAACAAACGCTGTTATTCTGAAAATTTAGGGGGTCTTTGGGCGGGGGGGCGCAAGGAAGTTTTTGTAATCTGCCTTATCCCCCCCCCCCCCCCACCACCACACACACACACACACACACACACACACAAAAAAAGGCCCATGTCTCCTCCAGAAATTATAATTAGGGGGTCAAAGTAGGGTCTACAGTGATCCTCTCGACGCGCTATATCCATTTAACTTATTCACTTCCAACAAATGCTGTTATTCTGAAAACTTAGGGGTTCTTTGGCACTCTTTTATGTGGCTGATAAGGGTGCTGTATTTGGGTGGGAAGGGGGCCGGAGGGGTGCAGTAAAGGTTTTCGACACCCTTTTACGTGGCTTATAAGGGTGCTGTATGGGTGTGAAGGGGCCGGAGGGGTGCAGTAAAGGGTGCCTCCCCCTCCCCTCCCCTCCCCTCCCCTCCCCTCCCCTCCCCTCCCCTCCCCCTCCCCTCCCCTCCCCTCCCCTCCCCTCCCCTCCCCTCCCCTCCCCCCCCCTCACCTCCCTCCCCTCCCCTCCCCTCCCCTCCCCTCCCCTCCACCCCACCCCACCCACCCCACCCCACCCCACCCCACCCACCCCAGCCCAGCCCAGCCCAGCCCAGCCCAGCCCAGCCCACCCCACCCCACCCCACCCCATCCCCATCCCATCCCATCCCATCCATCCCATCCTATCCCATCCCATCCCATCCCATCCCATCTCATCCCACCCCATCCCATCACATCACAATCCCATCACATCCCACCCTATCCCATCCCATCCCATCCTATCCCATCCATCCATCCCATCCCATCCCATCCCACACATCCCATCACATCACATCACACATCCCACCCTATCCCCTCCCTCACCAAATCCTATCCCACCCCCGCCCCACCCAACCCACCCACACCGCCACCCAACCCAACCTCAACCCACCCCGCCACCACCCCCCCCACCCGACCGGCCACCCCTGCCACCACCCCACACCCCACCCAACCTCACCAAACCCAACCCAACCTACCCAAACCCAACACCAAAACCACACCCAACCCCCACCCCCCCCTCACCACCGACCACAGCCGCCACCCCAGCCCATCCCCACCCCCCACCCAACCCAGCCCCAGGCCCACCCAAACCCCCAACGCGACCCGGCACCCCACCCCACCCCACCAAAAACCCCTCCCCCAAACCCACCCAACCCAACCCCGAAGCACACCCGCCTAAGCCATCCCCCCCGATCCCAGGTGCCCATAATGTAGGTATCCGAGAGGACAAGGAGAGAGCCCCTACCTAGTCCACTAAGCCTACACTGGAGCTGTGCCTGTCCAAAATAATGCACGCTGTTACCCTAGGCAAGCCAGGGGGTCCTCGCCCCCAGATCATCTGCATGTCGGCCACCATGGGTGGATTGGATTCAATGTGCAGCTGGCTGGATGCTCGCCTGTTTATGACAAACTTTAGGCCAGTACTTCTCACGGAGTTTGCTGTGTTTGCGGGTAAGTTGTTGTAAATTTGACGGAAATTCGGTGGAGTGTGGGTTAGTGGTATATTGTGGGGTGATATGTATAGTGTGGGGTGAGTGGCATAGTATGGGTAAGTGGGCGAGGGTGGGGTAAGTGGAAGAGTGTAGGGTAAGTGGAAGTGTGTGCGCCATCTACATGCCTTGCCTTGCACCACCTTTTGCCTTGCACCACCTTTTGCCTTGCATCACCTTTCCCCTGGCACCACCTTAGTCCCTTCCCCCCCCCCACACACAAGCACCCCACACACACAAACACAGCCCACGCACACCCCACCTCCCCCCCCACCCCCACCCCACCCCCACACACACACACACAACCACCCCCCCCCACACACACACACCCCACACACAAACACCCCCCCCACACCCCTCACCTCCACTCCCCCACACACACATCCACCCCCCACATCCACCCCCCCACACACACATCCACCCTTGCAATAACACTCATGAAAATGCACCCCCACCCACATGATCAAAATCCTTCCCCCAATCCCCCAACCACCACACACACATAAAAAACAACCCACGACATGCAGGTAAGGTTTACCGGAAGCTGAGTATCTCAGATATGTCTGCTGCCACTGCTGAGGCGGCACACACACACGCCCCCCACCCACCCACACACACACCCACACACACCCACACACACACACACACACACACACACACACTCACACATCCACCCACCCACCCGCATCCACCCACACTCTTCTTCTTCTTTTTCATGTAGGTAAGGTTTACCAGAAGCTGAGTATCTCAGAGATGTCTGCTGCCACTGCTGAGGCGCCCCCCCCCCCCCCCCCCCCCCCCCCCCCACACACACACACACACACACACACACACACACACACACACACTCACACATCCACCCACCCACCCGCATCCACCCCACACTCTTCTTCTTCTTTTTCATGTAGGTAAGGTTTACCAGAAGCTGAGTATCTCTGAGATGTCTGCTGCCACTGCTGAGGCAGCCCCCCCCCCCCCCCCCCACACACACACACACACACACACACACACACACTCACACATCCACACACACACCCGCATCCACCCACACTCTTCTTCTTCTTTTTCATGTAGGTAAGGTTTACAGGAAGCTGAGTATCTCTGAGATGTCTGCTGCCACTGCCGAGGCAGCAAGAGAAAAGGAGGCTGGAGCAAAAACAACGCAAGCAGAAATTGGATTTGTGAGCGCTAAGAATGGTGGGTACAAATCGTGGCTAAAAAATGGTGGCTACAAATCATGGCTAACAATCGTGGCTAAAATAGAGTCTAAAAAAGGTGGCTAAAATCGTGGGTAAAAATCGTGGCTAAAAAGCGTGGGTCAGCTCGTGACCCTCACTACACCTGAAGCCATGGGATGCTGATTTAATTATAATCATATAAATGATTTTCATGAACTCAGGGCCCCCGTTGGTAAACATATTGTCTTGGGTTCAGTTCATCAGTGCTTTTTCGTTTTGGCCACTCTTGTCACAATCGGGCAAATCCTTTTAGCCTATTTGGCCTACCCCCCACCTGAAACAATATGCATCGAGTGTGTGGTACACACATGTCCAACTGTAACGACCCTCACTAAACATGGCTACCTGAAGAGGTACAGGATGTGCTGGGCTGGGCTGGGCTGGGCAGGGCTGGGCTGGGCTGGGCTGGCATGGGGTGGGATGGGGTGGGATGGGATGGGGGTGGGATGGGATGGGATAGAATGGGGTGGGATGGGACGGGGTGGGATGGGATGAGTTGGGATGGGATGGGGTGGGATGGGACGGGGTGGGATGGGATGGGGTGGGATGGGACGGGGTGGGATGTGATGAGATGGGATAGGGTGGGATGGGACGGGGTGGGATGGGATGGGGTGGGATGGGATGGGATGGGATGGGATGGGATGGGGTGGGATGGGATGGGATGGGATGGGATGGGATGGGATGGGACGGGGTGGGATGGGACCGGATGGGATGGGATGGAATGGGATGGGATGGGATGGGATGGCATGGCACGCTATAACCATATAACCTATCATGGATAATGGTTCGAAGACTCCCCCCGATGCTTTGGAGCCGGCTTCTTTTGCGTCAACAGTGGCCTGCATGTGACAATGGAATGGAATGCAATGTGATGTGATGTGATGTGATGTGATGTGATGTGATATTATTATTATTATTGCTATTTTATTCTTCTTCTCACACTCTTTTTGTTGTTATCCATAAAAACAAACTTTGTGTGCCCTTTCTTACTCACTCTCACTCTCACTCTCACTCTCACTCTCACTCTCACTCTCACTCTCACTCTCACTCTCACTCTCACTCTCACTCTCACTCTCACTCTCACTCTCACTCTCACTCTCACTCTCTCTCTCACTCTCACTCTCACTCTCACTCTCACGCTCACGCTCACTCTCACTCTCACGCTACGCTCACTCTCACTCTCTCTCTCTCTCTCTCTCACTCTCACTCTCACTCTCACTCTCAACTCTCACTCTCCTCACTCTCACTCTCACTCTCACTCTCACTCTCACTCTCACTCTCACTCTCACTCACACTCTCACTCTCACTCTCACTCTCACTCTCACTCCCACTCTCACTCTCACTCTCACTCTCACTCTCACTCTCACTCTCACCAACACCCCCACACTCCCACTCCCACTCCCACGCTCACTACCCAGGGCTCATGCTAACATATGCACTTTCTCCCACTTTGCAGCAAAAGTGACGAAAGGAAATCCGGACATGGTGGAGCCTTTCATAGAGTTGCGAGAACTGCCTGCATCATGCAGCAGCAGGGACAAAGATGGCCTGGTTCACCTTATTGGTAGGTGAAGGCTGTAGTAGTGAGAGTGAGTGAGAGTGAGTGGGAGTGAGTGAGGAGTGAGAGTGAGTGCACACACACACAGAATAACACACACACAATAACACCCTGTCACTCACCCACTCACCCACTCATCCAAGTAAGGACTGCCTGCATCATGCAGCAGTAGGGACAAAGATGGCCTGGTTCACCTCATTGGTAGGTGTAGAGCAGGGATTGGTTTCCCCCCTGTTTAATGCGACCACCATAGAGACCCCGTTTAGGCCAAAATTGTCGCTATATGAGACCCGATTTGAGATTCTAGCTCTCAGACCCAAATCGCTACCCAGCACCTGAATCGAGTCAATCCCCTACCCAGCTCGACCCCCAGTACTTTCACCCAGGAAAGCCCCTTTCAGTGATATACGTTGGTCTAGTGGTAGACCAAATCACTTTGAGAATGAAGAGTTGGGGGTTTGATTCCCCCTTCGGCAGCTCTTGGCGTTGCAGGTCGTTGTCAACCGCGATGGTAGCTTGTCCAGTTCAGGTATAAGACCACTCCCTACCCGCGTACAAAGGGCTCCCTTAACACCACGCCCCACCAGGCGTTATCATTACCATCACCCAGGAAAGGCGCAGGGTTCAACAAGTCATGCCAATTCATAATCTCAACATCATGCATCAGCAGAGACAAATATGGCCTGGTTCACCTTGTCGGTAGGTGGAGAGGCCATGGATGGGCTTTCTGACGCCAAGCTACATAAAGTCTCACCCATCCCCCCCATACCCTCTCCCCCCCTATCACTCACCCACCCACTCACCCATTTACCCCCCAGTTTGTGTCCCATCCCCTCCCCCCCCCCATATCACCCTCCCACTCACCCATCCACCCACCCACCCAGCTTGTATCCAAGCGCCTCTCCCCCCTCCGTCCCACCCTGTCACTCACTCACCCACCCACTCACCCACCCACTCATCCAAGAAAGAAGTGCCTGCATCATGCAGCAGCAGGGACAAAGATGGCCTGGTTCACCTTGTTGGTAGGTGTAGAGTGTTGTAGTGGGAGTGAGTGGGAGTGAGTGAGGAGTGAGAGTGAGTGCACACACACACCTACACACACGCACACACACACGCACATACCCCCCCACACACCACCACCACCACCCACCCACCCAGACACACACACACACACTCCTACCCACCCACCCACCCACTCACATACACACACAAACACCCACCCACCTACCCACCCACCCACTCACATACACACACACACTCACCCACCCACCCACATACCCACCCACCCACCCCCACATACCCACTCACCCACCTACTCACATACCCACCCACCCACCCACATACTCACCCACCCCCACATACCCACTCACCCACACACCCCACACACCCACACACCCACACACCCACCCACTCACATACCTACCCACCCACTCACCCACCCACCCACCCACCCACCCACCCACTCACATACACACACAAACACACCCTTTCATATGCAGCTGAGGTTGCCTCCGAGCAGCATAGCACCTTGGTCTTCTGTGCGGGCCGTGCCGCTTGCCAGAGCTGTGCCTCTCTGATTGCCGACCTCCTCCCTGGACAGCTTGGACAGGAGGGAGCAGCTCCAGCTGACAAAGTGGCTGCCAGGCTGTCGTTGATAGAGGAGCTGCGGGTAGCTATGGGCGGTCATAGCAACACCTTGCTGGAAAGATTGATAGGTAGAGTTGCATCTCCCCTCCCGCCTTTAACCTACACCCATCCTCAAAACCCTACACCCATGCTCACCCACACAACACTACCATCACCCCCTGGGGGCCATATCAACAACTTGCTTGAGAGATTGATAGGTAGAGTTGCATCATCCCTTCCCCCTACACCCATCCTCACCCACACAACACTACCATCACCCCCTGGGGGTCGTATCAACAACTTGCTTGAAAGATTGATAGGTAGAGTTGCATCATCCCTTCCCCCTACACCCATCCTCACAACCCTACACTCATCCTCACCCACACAACACTACCATCACCCCCTGGGGGTCATATCAACAACTTGCTTGAAAGATTGATAGGTAGAGTTGCATCATCCCTTCCCCCTACACCCATCCTCACCCACACAACACTACCATCACCCCCTGGGGGTCGTATCAACAACTTGCTTGAAAGATTGATAGGTAGAGTTGCATCATCCCTTCCCCCTACACCCATCCTCACCCACACAACACTACCATCACCCCCTGGGGGTCATATCAACAACTTGCTTGAAAGATTGATAGGTAGAGTTGCATCATCCCTTCCCCCTACACCCATCCTCACAACACTACACTCATCCTCACCCACACAACACTACCGTCACCCCCTGGGGGTCATAGCAACAACTTGCTTGAGGGATTGATAGGTAGAGTTGCATCATCCCTTCCCCCTACACCCATTCTCACCCACACAACACTACTATCACCCCCTGGGGGCAACACCATCCTTGAGAGATTGATAAGGAGATGATGATGATGGTGATGATGATAATGACGACGATGCTGTCGGGGGTCATAGCAGCACCTTGCTGGGGGGATTGATAGGTAGAGTGGCTCAGGTTGTTTTAATATTAGGAGGAGGAGGAGGAGGAGGAGGATGGTGATTGTGGGGAGGAGAAGAGTGATGTTGATGGGAGCAATAATGATGATAATGTTGGTGATGTTGATTATGATTATGATTATTATGATGATGATGATGATGATACACACTATGTGCCCCATGTACTGCCTTTTGTACTCACCATATGCCCTATGTACTGCCCTTTGTACTCACCATGTGCCCTATGTACTGCCCTTCGTACTCACCATGTGCCTTATGTACTGCCCTTTGTACTCACCATGTGCCCTATGTACTGCCCTTTGTACTCACCATGTGCCCTATGTACTGCCCTTTGTACTCACCATGTGCCTTATGTACTGCCCTTTGGACTCACCATGTGCCCTATGTACTGCCCTGTGTACTCACCATGTGCCTTATGTACTGCCCTTTGTACTCACCATGTGCCTTATGTACTGCCCTTTGTACTCACCATGTGCCCTATGCACTGCCCTTTGTACTCACCATGTGCCTTATGTACTGCCCTTTGGACTCACCATGTGCCCTATGTACTGCCCTGTGTACTCACCATGTGCCTTATGTACTGCCCTTTGTACTCACCATGTGCCCTATGTACTGCCCTTTGTACTCACCATGTGCCCTATGTGCTGCCCTTTGTACTCACCATGTGCCGTACACTTTGACATTCAGCCGATGGAGTTGGCTACCACCACGCGGGCCTCACCTGCGAGGAGCGCAACTGCGTGGAAGCTGGATTCAGATCAGGGGCCATACTTGTTCTGGCCGCTACTTCTACATTAGCTGCAGGTATCAACTTGCCAGCTAGGCGGGTCATCCTGCGCAGTCTGTGGCAAGGGGCAGGGCCTGTTAGCAGGTCGACTTACCTACAGATGATCGGCAGAGCTGGCAGAGCAGGTGTGTTAATTTTGTGTTGTTGTTGCGCCTAACGCCTTATTAAACATTCTGGATCATGATTGGCAGGGCTGGCAGAGCAGGTGTGTTGATTTTGTTTTTTTACACCTAACGCCTTACTAGGAGGCCAGCCTGTTTGTTTGCTCTGGGGGCAACCACCACCTGCAGGTTTGTGAAGTAGTTAGCAGGTCTACTTACCTACAGATGATTGGCAGGGCTGGCAGGGCAGGTGTGTTGAATGGAAGGACCAACATGACTGCCATATTGCGTGATGTTGAGGGGGGCAGCCTGTTTGCTTGCACTGGGGCAAAACACCACCTGCAGGCTTGTTGAGTAGTTAGCAGGTCTACCTACCTCCACATTTTTGGCAGGGCTGGCAGAGCAGGTGTGTTGATTTGTTTTTTACACCTAAAGCTGCCTAAAGCCTTATTAGGAGGCCAGCCTGTGTATTTGCGCGGGGGGCAACCACCACCTGCAGGTTTGTTGAGGTGTTAGCAGGTCTACTTACCTCCAGATGATCAGCAGGGCTGGCAGAGCAGGTGTGTTGATTTTTTCTTTTTACACCTGACATCCTATTAGGATGCGTGATGTTGAGGGGGCCAGCCTGTTTGCTTGCGCTGGGGCCAACCACCACCTGCAGGTTTGTTGAGTAGTTAGCATGGCTACTTACCTCCACATGATCGGCAGGGCTGACAGGGCAGGTATGTTGACTCAAGTAAATGAATGGTACGCCTAACGCCCTATTAGGAGGCCCGCCGCATGCCCCACACCCCACACACACCTCACACCCCACTTCAAACATATATAGGTCAAAGTGCAGTGGGTGAGCGTTCATAATCGAGAAAGGCTCCCCGCATGCCCCCCCACCCCACCCCACCCACCCACACACACACACACACCCCACACACACACACACTCACACACGTCACACACGTCACACACACCCCACTTCAAACATTCAGGTCAAAGTGCAGTGGGTGAGTCGTTCATAATAGGCAAAGGCCCCCCTCATGCTGCGCATGGCGACTGGGCCCAGGTGTGCCGCCTTGTCCTGGCGCCTCTTCCACACATTGCCAGCCCCCTCCTGCAAGCTAGCAGTGCAGCTGGTAGTGTAGCTAGTGGTGCAGCTGCCAGTGCAGGTGGTGGTGCAGGTGGTGGGCAAGGCAACGGAAGGTCAGCACCAGTCAAGCAGCCTCCTGCTACCCCACGCTCTGCGGCTACATTGAAGGCCGACTCCATGGTAGGTGCCAGGGAAATATATATAAACATATAAATATATAAAAAATATATATATATATAAAGAAATCATGGCGGTCGTGGTCGTGGTCGTGGTGGTGTCATCGCGTAACCGACTTAACCGAATTCCCGCCCAGCCAATTCCCGCCCAGCCAATTCCCGCTTTTAATCCCTCCTGCTTCAACTTCTGCCTGATTGACTGCAAATTCTTCCCACTGCATTGAGAAACATGTCGCTCCGCATTGCGCCATAGCAAGCACGCATCAAAGTTGACCGATTGAAAAATCTCGCTGAGAATTCTCGCCCTGACTTGACCGAACATCTCAAATCAGCAACTTGACTGCAACTTCTTCCCACTGCATCGAGAAACATGTCGTCGCTGTGCATTGTGCTATAGCGAGCACGCGGCAAAGTTGAATGGATGAACCTAGCGATGTTTCCAAGTCTCAGATCGAGTTGACTTCGGGAGCAGTTGCGGTGAACAGGATTGTTCTTCGGCCGAACTGAATACATGCTCGCTAAGAAGAAGCTTTAGTTATGTACAGTTGCGATTGCGCAGGTTCAGCTTTTTCAGTGGGGTCGACTATCCATCACAGCTGAGGTGGCAGGGAAGCAGGTCCGATGCTTTTAGCGGAGTCTGATTGGGGGGGGGGGGGGGGGGTCTTCGTGAGAGTAGGTGTGGCCACCGGCCACACCGGCTACCGTACTAATATACACATATAAACATATATATTGCACTTTTTCACGTTTTTCCTCCCATGCTACCTACCCACTTGTTCCTGCAGGCACCTGAGCATGAGCGGCCATATTTCCCCGGAGGTGAAGCACCCCACCCCCACCACCCCCACCATCCCCTCCCTCTCCTCCCTTCTCCCTCCTCCCTCCTCCCTCCTCCCTCCTCCCTCCTCCCTCCTCCCTCCTCCCTCCTCCCTCCTCCCTCCTCCCTCCTCCCTCCTCCCCCCACCCACCCCACGCCCCCTTGCCCCACGCCCCCCCACCCACCACCCACCACCAAGCCCCGATGGCCCTTGACCCAATCATCTTTCCTCACCCCACCCCACCCCCTTTCAACTCACCCCATAAAAACTCACCCCATCTCAACTCACCCACCCCACTCAGGATGCGGTCAATGCTGTGAGTCAAACACATGGATTGCCAAAAGCAGTACTTCATGTTGACACTTTACATGGCTAGGGTCTGGACCTCTTGCTTAATTTTGACACTTTACATGGCTAGGGTCTGGACCTCTTGCTTAATTTTGACACTTTACATGGCTAGGGTCTGGACCTCTTGCTTAATTTTGACACTTTACATGGCTAGGGTCTGGACCTCTTGCTTAATTTTGACACTTTACATGGCTAGGGTCTGGACCTCTTGCTTAATTTTGACACTTTACATGGCTAGGGTCTGGACCTCTTGCTTAATTTTGACACTTTACATGGCTAGGGTCTGGACCTCTTGCTTAATTTTGACACTTTACATGGCTAGGGTCTGGACCTCTTGCTTAATTTTGACACTTTACATGGCTAGGGTCTGGACCTCTTGCTTAATTTTGACACTTTACATGGCTAGGGTCTGGACCTCTTGCTTAATTTTGACACTTTACATGGCTAGGGTCTGGACCTCTTGCTTAATTTTGACACTTTACATGGCTAGGGTCTGGACCTCTTGCTTAATTTTGACACTTTACATGGCTAGGGTCTGGACCTCTTGCTTAATTTTGACACTTTTACATGGCTAGGGTCTGGACCTCTTGCTTAATTTTGACACTTTACATGCTAGGGTCTGGACCTCTTGCTTAATTTTGACACTTTACATGGCTAGGGTCTGGACCTCTTGCTTAATTTTGACACTTTACATGGCTAGGGTCTGGACCTCTTGCTTAATTTTGACACTTTACATGGCTAGGGTCTGGACCTCTTGCTTAATTTTGACACTTTACATGGCTAGGGTCTGGACCTCTTTCTTCATTTTGTATTTCATTCAGGAAGAGGTCGATGCTGCCACTGTGAGTCAAGCACATGTGTTAACAGCAGCACTTGTTCACCTTTTCCCCTTCTTCACCGTCCTCTTGCTTAATTTAATCATTTTGTATTTCATTCGAGAGGAGGCCGATGCTGCCACTGTGAGTCAAGCACACGTGTTAACAGCAGCACTTTTTCACCTTTTCCCCTTCCTCACCGTTCTCTTGTCTTATTTTATATTTATTTTACATATACACACTCGTATACACCCACTTTTATTTATTTCACATACACACACACAAAGGAGAAGGTAAATGCTGCCATTGTGAGTCGAGCACATGGATTGCCAACAGCAAAGCCGGTTCGCGGTCTTGGTGATGTGTCAAAATATATTGCCCACCTCACCCCACCCCATCTCAACTCACCCCATCTCAACTCAGCCCACCCAACTCAGGAAGAGGTCGATGCTGTCAGTCAAGCACACGTATTAACAGCAAAGCCGGTTTGCAGTCCTGGTGAAGTGTCAAAATATATTGCCCACCTCACCCCACCCCATCTCACCTCACCCCATCTCACCTCACCCCATCTCATCTCACCCCACCCAACTCAGGAGGAGGTCGATGCTGTCAGTCAAGCACACGTGTTAACAGCAAAGCCGGTTCGCGGTCGAGGTGAAGGGACCCAACCCGGGAACGACCCCTCGTTGGTTAAAAATGAGGGTGCAGCTGCGGGGAGTGAGGATAAATCCAATTTGTGCGCGGAGGTTGGTGCCAGGAATGATAAAAGGAAGACGACTAGCCAAGGGAACAAAGCAGAGGGCCCACTGCAACGGATGCTTCTAGAATCCATTGCAAACGGGTCTGCCATATCAGGATGCAACATCGACACACTCATCAGGTCAGTAGCTGTCTATTGTGCAGTGGGGATTGAGGATAAATCAGATTCGTGCGTGGAAGTGGGCGCCAGGAATGATAAAAGAAAGACGACTAGCCAGGGGGGGAACAAAGCAGAGGGACCTTTGCAGCGGATGCTTCTAGAATCCATTACAACCGGGTCTGCATATATCAGGACACACTCATCAGGTTAGTCGCTGTGTGTTGTGCAGTGGAACTATACTTCAGGTGTGGGGATGTGGTGGTGGTGGTGGTGGTGATGGGTGGTGGTGTATATAATACATAAACCACAAAATCAGTGAACCGAACCCCAGCACACTTTTAATAGAACCCCAACTAATCAGCCTTCATCCATGCTCCTCAGGATCGAGTTTCGTGTACCCCAAACCCAACAAATCGTTGAATCAACCCCCACAAATTGATGAATCGAACCCCAACAAATTGGTGAATCTAACCCTAACAAATTAGTGAATCGAACCCTAACTACCAGCCTTCAACTATGCTCCCTGCAGATCGACTCTCATGAACCCCAACCCCAACAAATTGTTGAATCGAACCCCGACGTATCGTTGAATCGAACCCCAACAAATTGGTTAATCGACTCCCAACCAGCCTTCAACTATGCTCCTTGTAGATTGATTCTCATGAACCCCAACCCCAACAAATCGTTGAATTGAACCCCACAAATTGATGAATCGAACCCCAACAAATTGGTGAATCGAACCCCAACTAACCAGCCTTCAACTATGCTCCCTGTAGATCGACTCTCGTGAACCCCAACCCCAACAAATTGTTGAACCAACCCCCCCAACAAATTAATGAAACGAACCCCAACAAAGTGTTGATTTGAACCCCAACCAGCCTTTAACTATGCTCCCTGTAGAACGACTCTCATGAGCACCAACCCCATCAAATTGCTGAATCGAACCCCAACCGGCTTGTTGAAGCAAACCTCGCCCCCAACAAATTGGTGACCCGGACCCCAACCCCAATAAATTGTTGAATCGAACCCCAACTAACCAGCCTTCAACTGTGCACCCTGTAGATCCACTCTCATGAGCCGACAGGCAGACTACAAATCCATTCATCAAGCAACGAAGACGGCACTTGGTGGACTGCGCCAGAAGCAGCTCATCTCACTGAAGAGCAAAGCTGTTGCAGGTGAGCTTTGCTAATTTATTAAATTAGCGACTTTAGGTATTCATGTATTTATTCATATTCTTATCTGGTGAGACTTCCTTATTTAGTTCATTAAGGTATTCATACATTTATTCATGTATTTATTAGGTGGACTGCGTCAGAAGAAGCTCATCTCACTAAAGAGCAAAGCTGTTGCAGGTGAGCATCATTTATTTAGTTTATATGGTTTATTTAGTTTATATAGGTATTTACAGGAACCTGAGTATTCATGCATTTATCAGGTGAGCTTAGTTAATTTAGTTAATTCAGTTATTCATGAATTTACCAGGTGAGCTTTTATTTTTGGTAAATGTATCTATTCATGTATTTATTAGGTGGGCTGAGCCAGAAGCAGCTCATCTCACTGAAGAGCTGTTGCAGGCGAGCTTTCCTAATTTAGCGAATTTCGCGACTTTAGGTATTCATTTATTTATTCATATTTTTATCTGGTGAGACCTCCTTATTTAGTTAATTAAGGTATTCATACATTTATTCATGTATTTATTAGGTGGACTGCGTCAGAAGCAGCTCATCTCACTGAAGAGCAAAACTGTTGCAGGTGAGCATACCTTATTTATTAAATTAGCGAATGTGGGTATTCATGTATTTATTCATATTTGTATCAGGTGAGTTTTCCTTATTTAGTCAATTTAGTTAATTTAGGTATTCATGTATTTATTAGGTTGGGTTACTAGATTAGATTATTAGATTATTAGGTTGCGTCAGAAGCAGCTCATCTCACTGAAGAGCAAATCTGTTGCAAGTGAGCGTTCATTATTTAGTTAATGCCGACAAATGAGTTATTCATGTATTTATCATGTGAGCTTTCCTTTTTTAGTTAATGTAGTTAATTTAGTTATTCATGCATTTATTAATGCATTTATCATGTGAGCTTTCCTTATTTACTTAATTAAGTGATTTATGTATTCATGTATTTATCAGACAAGCTTTCCTTTTATAGTATGTATATTTATTCATGTATTTATCAGACAAGCTTTCCTTTCTTAGTAAGTTTATTTATTCATGTATTTATCAGGCAAGCTTTCCTTATTTGTATAATTTACTTAATTGTGTTTGTAATTTAGTTATGCATGTATTTATTTTATTTTTATTATTTTTATCATTTTTTATTTTTATTTTTATTTGTATCATTTACTTAATTGTGTTTGTCTCAGGTGAGCTTTCCTTTTTAGTAAATGTATTTATTACTCTATTTATCAGGGGAGCTTTCCTTTTTAGTCAATGTATTTATAACTCTATTTATCAGGGGATCTTTCCTGTTTAGTTAATTTAGTTATGCATGTATTTATTCATGTATGTATCAGGCGAGCTTTCCTTCTTTAGTAAATGTATTAATTATTGTATTAATTCAGGAGGTGGCATCCTGTGCCAAAAGTTGATTCAAGCCGATCAATGAATTTCAAGTATAGGAAGTATATGACATGAATATTTGCGATTTGTTGAGCATTGTTTTGATTTTTCTGGGAACCTCATTTAGGGGGGGGGGGGGGGGGGGGGGGGGGGGGGGGGGGGGGGGGGGGTCAGCCCTCATTTGTTGTTTTTGCTAACTTTTTAGACAGGTCTCCACTCGGGTCTCCATATAAGATTCTGATATCACCCATTGGCACCACTTCGGACCTCGTACAATAAGTATCTGCCCCACACACACACACACACACCACCACCACACAACACACACAACACCACACAACACACAACACCACACCACCACACCACCACACAACACACACAACACACAACACACACCACACACACACACACACACAACACAACACAACACAACACCACAACACCACACATCACCACACACCACACCACACCACACCACACCACACCACACATCACCACACACCACACCACACCACACCACACCACACCACACATCACCACACACCACACCACACCACACTGTAACAGATGAGGTACAGCTAGAAGGGGTCCTGAAGGGGGCTGCGGACAAGAGCAAGGGGGGGCAGGATGAGTCACAGCTGGGGCGTTGTTCTGCAACCGCCACCATCACCACCAAACAATCAAGCCACCACCACACACCACCACACCACACTGTAACAGATGAGGTGCAGCCAGGAGGGGTCCTGAAGGGGGCTGCGGACAAGAGCAAGGGGGGCAGGATGAGGCACAGCTGGGGCGTTGTTCTGCAACCACCACCATCACCACCAAACCATCAAGCCACCACCACACACCACCACACCACACTGTAACAGATGAGGTGCGGCCAGGAGGGGTCCTGAAGGGGGCTGCGGACAAGAGCAAGGGGGGGCAGGCCGAGACTGCAATAGAGTCTGCCACCCCTGTCCAAGCTCATTGGGGGGTGACAGACATCGGTGGAGCAGTGTATGATTCGTCATTACCCATGGAGATGGGACTGGAACTCTACTTCAGGTGTGGGCTGGTGGGTGTGTGGTTGTGGTAGTGCTGATGGGTTGTGATGGTGTGTGGTGGTGGTTGTGGAGATGGGACTGGAACTCTACTTCAGTTGTGGGCTGGTGGGTGTGTGGTGATGGTGTGTGGTGGTGGTGATGGTGTGTGGTGGTGGTGATGGGTGGTGGTGATGTTGGTGATGGGTGGTTGTGATGATGTAGGTGGTGGTGGTAGAGATGGAGGTGATGGGTAGTGGTTATGATGGTGGTGGTGATGGTTGTATAGATGGTGGTGGTGGTGATGGGTGGTGATGCGCCAAAAACAAGCACTGAACCCCAAGACATCGTAAAGGATGGGGGGCCAGAGTTCATGCTGTATGTATGTGTGTATGTATGTATGTATGTATGTATGTATGTATGTATGTATGTATGTATGTATGTATGTATGTTACAGCCCAGGGATAGGCCAAATGCTATGCAGTCCAAATACGTTATCATGTGTATGGTGATAGACCGCGCACATTTATTTAGCGATATCACTTACCACACACCACTCGCAGACTGAAGAAAGCTCAGTCCCAGCCATTTGTCCTCTCAGCGCCCTGCCTCCACACACCATACCATACCACTCAGCACACAGCACACACCTCACACCATCACACACCACCACACAACAGCACACACCACACACCACTCGCAGACTGAAGAAAGCTCAGTCCCAGCCATTTGTCCTCTCAGCGTCAGTGATTTTTTTTAAGGAATTGGGCATAAACATTAAGTATATGGCAGCCATATACCCAGGTGTAGAGTTTGGTGGGACGGAAACATTAAGTATATGGCAGCCCGATGCTCGGGTGTAGATTTAGAAAAGCACAAACATTCAGTATCTGGCATGCCCGATATTGCTTACAAGTGGTTCCATAAGAATCAGGCTGTCAAATTTTCTGTGTAAAAGATTACTGTGTTGCTTCGATCTCAATTATACATAAATCTATACATTAAAACGAGACTGGGTATCAATTTCTCCTGATTACTCAATATATAAACCTACCAACAAATGGTTGCCCTAGGGATCCTGGTCGAAAACAATTCTGGTCGCAAATCATGGTTACCTGTGGGTCAATCCATGTCAACATATTATCATAGCCTAGCCTTTGTGGCAAATATCAGCAAAACATGTGGTTCTCTACAACACAATCCTGGTTGCAAATCTTGGTTACCAGAGGGACAACCAACATGCCATAAGTACTCGTAGCCTTCCTGGCAAATATAAGCAACAAAACTTGGTTGTCATGAATTATGTCACAAATCCTAGTAACCCCTGTGGAAAATACAAGCAACTAGCTTTGGTCATTCTAGAATAATATATTATTAGTAATAATCCGGGCAGCTCCAGGCAGCTCCTGGCAGCTCCAAGCAGCTCTATGTGGCTCCAGACAGGTCCAGGCAGGGGCAGGGGGGGGGGCAGCTCCAGGGGGGGCAGGGGGGGGTCCAGGCAGGCTTTTTTGAATATCGACCGTCCATCGTCTATGTCACCCACGTCACCACGTGACCACGTCACCACGACCTGGTGGTGACCTGCGCGATGCTCCTGCCAGGTGTCTACAATCCAAGTCTGCCAGGTGTCCACAATCCAACCACCAGTCTGCCAGGTGTCCACAATCCAAGCCTGCCAGGTGTCCACAATCCAACCCACGTCACCACGTCACCACGACCTGGTGGTGACCTGTGCAATGCTCCTGCCAGGTGTCCACAATCCAAGAACATTAAGTATCTGGCAGCGCGATGCTCCCCTCAAGCAACCGAAAGCCTGAAACATTAAGTATATGGCACGCGCGATGCTCCAGCCAGGCATCTGACAGACGTAAACATTAAGTATATGGCACGCCCGATGCTTTACCCAGAGATCTGAAATCCGAAAACATTACCCACACCTGGGGGCCCGATGGACCAAAACGGAAATAAACATTATTAATCGGGCGTGCCCGATTAATTCGACTTAAAAAAAAACTCTGCTCAGCCCCCTACTTCCACACACCATACCATACCATACCACTCCACCACACCACACACCACCACCACACAGCACACAGCACACACCTCACACCACCACACACCACCACACAACAGCACACACCACACACCACCCGCAGACTGAAGAAAGCTCAGTCACAGTCATTTGTCCTCTCAGCCCCCTGCCTCCATGGAGCTTATGTGTGTATGCTCGAGTGCCCTTTCGACATTTTTTCATGGCAGCTCTGGTGCAAAGTGTTCAAGGGGATGCCTGCACATGCCAGAAAGGTAAGCTCCCGACTAAATATAATTAATCAGCATCATACACACATACACATGGCAGCTCTGGTGCAAAGTGTTCAAGGGGATGCCTTCAAATGCCAGAAAGCCCGACTAAATATAATTAATCAGGAGCATACACATACACACATGCGCATACACATATACATATGCACTCATACACATGCCAGAAAGGGAAGTGCCTGACTAAATATAATTAATCAACAGTATACACACACATATGACATATACACATACACACATACGTATGGCAGCTCTGGTGACAAGTGTTCAAGGGGATGCCTGCACATGCCAGAAAGGTAAGCTCCTGACTACATTAGCTGATAATTATTGAGCAGCACACGCGCATACACATGCGCATACACAAATACACACAAAACATACACACATACACATATACACACATAAACATACACACATATTGCTACACACCTTGTACACATATTTTACACACCACACCCTACACACCACACCACACGCTACACACCTTGTACACATCTTTTACACACCACACCCTACACACCACACGCTACACACCTTGTACACATCTTTTACACACCACACCTACAAACCACACCACACACTACACACCACACCGCACACCACACGCTACACACCTTGTATACATCTTTTACACACAACACCCGACACACCACAACGACCACACCTACACAGCTGGGACACAGGGTAACACCACACCAGACACACCACACCACCACACCAACCAATACACACCTTGGACAAGCGGGGACACACCACACCCGACAAACCAAACCAACACACGGACACACAGTTTACACATAGGTGACACACACCACACGAACACACACACCACCACACCACACACGACACAACTGGGAAAACAGTCCTGGTACACCCCATCACCCCCAATCACAAACACACCACGAGAATACCCACACCACACACACACGCGAACACCCGGGGACACGAGTGAAACCACCACACCCATACACCACACACCACAACGGACAAACCGTGGACACAGCGGTGAACACAAACCCAACACACCAAACACACCCACACACGACACAGCGTGAACACCACACCCGGCACACCACAATCACCAAACCGCACCAAACTAACACCACCATCGCACACCCACCACCACCCATCACACCACACACCACACCACACACCACCACACACATTTCATTCATTTTTACAGGTAGCTGAAATGGAAGGTGTGAGCATGATGTATGTCGAGTGCATGTTGAGTGGGGGTAAGGTCGGTCGCTGCAGAGAATCCCAAGCACTCACACTTTGCCGCCCCACCCCACCCCACCCCACCCCACCTTATCCCACCCCACCCCACTCACGCTTTGTCGCCGCATGGTTACTGTTACAGCATATGTGTGTTTGTCATATGTTTTGTCGTATGTTATTTCATATGTTTTGTCATGTTATTTCATATGTTTTCTCATGACTTTGTGTTGTTCATTTGTACAGGTGGCCGAAGTGGAAGGTGTGAGCATGATGTATGTGGAGCGCATGTTGAGTGGGGGTAGGCCGGTTGCTGCAGAGACTCGCAAGCACTCACGCTTTGCTGCCGCATGGTTACTGTCGCAGCTCATGTGTGAAGGGGATGTGCACCACTTGGAGGAAATGTGGGGCAAGCCGGAGGCTCTATCGAGACAAGGTAGGGTTTCTCAAAAAACTTAGGCAGGGAGGTAGGTAGGTAGGTTTCAAAATATATAAGGGCCCTTATGAAAGATGTGTGGACACCTTGAAGTGATTGGGGTCGCAGCTCATTTGTGAAGGGGGCGTGCATGACCTGGAGGAAATGTGGGGCAAGCCAGAGGCTTTATCAAGACAAGGTAGGTCATGCTACTTAGGGCCCTTATGAATGTTAGCTAGGACACCTGTATGTTTTTTCCCAGCACGTGAGTGAAGGGGATGTGCACCACTTGAAGGAAATGTGCACAAGCTAGAGGCTCTATTGAGACAAGGTAGGTGGGCCAGGTTGAGGCTCTTGTCAATGTGTGAGGACCTCCTATGGATCCTTGTGAGTGTTTGGTCGCAGCTCATGTGTGCACTGGACGTGCATGGCTTGGAAGGCATGTGTGAAGTGGGCGTGCATGGCCTGGGTGGGTAGGTAGGTAGATAAGCTATAGTGAGGTGGGTAGGTAGGTAGATAAGCTTTAGCAAGGTGGGTAGGTAGGTAGATAAGCTTTAGCGAGGTGGGTAGGTAGGTAGATAAGCTTTAGCGAGGTGGGTGGCTAGGTAGGTAGATAAGCTTTAGCGAGGTGGGCAGGTAGGTAGATAAGCTTTAGCGAGGTGGGTAGCTAGGTAGGTAGATAAGCTTTAGGTGGGTAGGTAGGTAGATAAGCTTTAGCGAGGTGGGTAGGTAGGTAGGTAGGTAGGTAGGATTTAGCGAAACAACCCTGATATGAAGGAAGGTAGGCATGTAGGTAGGTAGGTAGGCTTTAGCAAAACAACTTTGATAGGTAGGTAGGTAGGTAGGCTTTAGCAAAACAACTTTAACAAAAAAACTCGGCATCCACACACCACACCACACCACACCACTTGCTACCGCAGGGATATCGCGAGGAGAAATGCAGAGACTACAAGGGGACCTTGGCAAGTGGGCAGGCTTTGCCACCATGATATGTGCTTCCTCAGGGTAGGGTGCTCGTGTGTTGATGTAAATGACACGGTGGTGTGTTTGATGTAGTTGAAATATTGCTGAGTTTATGGAGTTGATGTTTGTTGTGTTAATATGTGCATCCTCCGGGTAGGATGCAGACGTGTTGATGTAAATGATACGTTGATGTCTTCGATGTTGTTAAAATGTTAATGCCTTCATGTGCTGATGTGCAAGGGTAGGATGCATTGATGTGCAATGGTAGGATGCAGACGTGTTGATGTAAATGATACGTTGATGTGTTCGATGTAGTTCAAATGTTGATTAATTAATGTGCTTACATGTCGATATTGTTGATGTGTCTTTGTAGTGGATATGTTGATGAGTTGATATAGTGGATATTTGCATGTAATATATATATATATATATATACTAGTACGGTAGCCCGTGTGGCCGGTGGCCACACCTACTCTCACGAAGACCCCCCCCCCCACCCCCCCACCCCCCCCAATCATAGTACTGTGCCCGTTTGGCCTTTGGCCACACCTATTTGGGGCTGGTTACATAATGGTTGACACTTGAAGCCCCCCCCCATTCACACACCACCACCAGCCACCATACCATTATCCGCCCCTTCCCCCCTTCCCTCCCGTTGGCCACACCTGTTTTGGGCTGGGTTGCAAAACGGTTTTCTCTGTAGTGCATGCAACTTCAAACATTGACGGACGCATATCCCTTGCGATGGTCTCCCTTGTGCACCCACAAGCACACAAACACCACCTTACTCCCGCACCGGCCCCCCCCCCCCCCCCCCTCCCCCCCCCCCCCCCCCCCCCTCCAGTTATCTTCCACCCCGACACCCCCCACCGCGCGCGACCCAACATGTGTACCCACCGCGCCACATCCATATCGCTACTGTTCCTGAGCATATTTCCTGACTCCCATCCCTTCCCCCACCAGCCATGCGCCAGCAGCCCCCACCTTTCCCCACTCTCACCCTCCCTCCCTCCTACCACGCACCCACCAGCACACGCACAACTCCATATCGGCCTCCCTCCTTCAAGCTGTAGGCGTTGCTAGCTGAAAGGCCGAACGGGGACGAGAGCATCGGACAAAGTTTGCGCGATCCATCAGACTCCGCGCTACAAGCATCGGACCCACCTGCTTCCCTGCCCAGAGCGGACCTCAGCTGTGATCGATAGTCGAGCCCGCACTGAAAAAGCTGATGAATGAGTTCCTGCGCATAATGGCAAAACTGTAATAACTAAAGCTTTTGTTAGCTCGCATTTATTAGTTCGGGAGGCCGCGAAGAAGAAAATGACTGTTCACCGAACGATGCTCCCGAAGTCAACCGGATCATGAGACTTGGAAACAGTCGGCCTAGGTTCATCATGGTCATACTTTGCAGCGGTGGCCGCATAGCACAATGAAGAAGCCGACGAACATGTCTCCTCGATGCAGTGGGAAGAAGTTGCAGTCAAGTTGCTGATTTTAGATGTTCGGTCAAGTTAGGGCGAGAATGCTCAGCGAGATTTTTCATTCGGTCAACTTTGATGCGTTCATGCTATGGCACAATGCGGAGCGACATGTTTCTCAATGCAGTGGGAAGAATTTGCAGTCAAGTTTGTGACATGGGATGGATGCGATTCGGACATTTCTGACAGTTCGGCTGACTCACCACGTCACCTCCCGTTGTGCGCAGCGACAGGTCTCTTGACGCAAGGGAAAGGTCTTGCAGAGGGAAAAGCTTGTAGGAAGACGAACTGTAGCGCTACCGAAATCAGGTGGATGAACTCAGGCGGGGAAAGGAGAAATCGGGCGGGATGCGCAACAGGTAGAATAAGCAGGAGGCGAAGGTTGCATAAGGCAACATTCGCAGGAGGCCAATCAGGGGGAAAAGCTTGTAGGAAGACGAACTGTAGCGCTACGGAAATCAGGTGATGAACACAGGCGGGGAAAGGAGAAATCGGGCGGGATGCGCAAACAGGTAGAATACGCAGGAGGCGAAGGTTTGCATAAGGCAGAATTCGAAGGAGGCCAATCAGACAGAAGTTTGAAGCAGGAGGATTAAAGCGTGAATTGGCTGAGCGGGAATTGCTGGGCGGGAATTGGTTGGGCGGGAAGTTGGTTAAGTCGGTTACGCGATGACACCACCACGACCACCGCGACCACGACCACGACCATGATTTCTGTATATATATATATTATATATATATTATATATATATATATATATATATATATATATATATTTGTAGTGCCCATGTGTTGATGTAGTGAGTCTGCTGATGTGCTCATGTGCTCATGTGTCGATATAATTCATGTCATGGATATGTTGATGTGCTCATGTGCTCATGTGTCGCTCTAGTTGATGTATTGGATCTGTTAATTTGTATATATGTGCATCTTTCTGGTAGAATGTGGATGTGCTGATGGTGTTCATGTATTCTTTCGTTTATGCAGATGATTCTGGCATCCTCTGTGTAGTGTGGGATATGGATGTAAATGAACCGTTGATGTGGTTGGAATGTTGATGAGTTTATGTATTCTTCTAATAGAATGTGGATGTGCTGATGGTGTTCATGTATTCTTTCGTTTATGCAGATGATTCTGGCATCCTCTGTGTAGTGTGGGATATGGATGTAAATGAACCGTTGATGTGGTTGGAATGTTGATGAGTTGATGTATTCTTCTAATAGAATGTGGATGTGCTGATGGTGTTCATGTATTCTTTCGTTTATGCAGATGATTCTGGCATCCTCTGTGTAGTGTGGGATATGGATGTAAATGAACCGTTGATGTGGTTGGAATGTTGATGAGTTGATGTATTCTTCTAATAGAATGTGGATGTGCTGATGGTGTTCATGTATTCTTTCGTTTATGCAGATGATTCTGGCATCCTCTGTGTAGTGTGGGATATGGATGTAAATGAACCGTTGATGTGGTTGGAATGTTGATGAGTTGATGTATTCTTCTAATAGAATGTGGATGTGCTGATGGTGTTCATGTATTCTTTCGTTTATGCAGATGATTCTGGCATCCTCTGTGTAGTGTGGGATATGGATGTAAATGAACCGTTGATGTGGTTGGAATGTTGATGAGTTGATGTATTCTTCTAATAGAATGTGGATGTGCTGATGGTGTTCATGTATTCTTTCGTTGATGCAGTTGATTCTGGCATCCTATTAGTAGTATGTGGTGGCTGCAGTATGTGGTGGCTGCATACAATTTGCATGGAGTGGGTGACATTTCTGGTTGTATGCATGTGTTTGAAGGGGTGGTAACATATTCACATAATGTATATATGTAACAAAATGTTTCTTGATTGATATTACATGTTGTTCAAAGTACTGAGAGGGGGTGCGTGTGAGAGGATGTGTTTGGTCTGTGTGTGCGGTTAGTTTGTGTGTGTATGGTGTGTGGTTAGTGTGTGGGGGGGTGGGGGTGGGGGTGGGGGGTAGATGATCTTACGTATTCTCATAATTGATATGGTTGCTGCATATACTTAGGGATCGGCAATATGATTTCATATGATATCATGTCATCATATGATGCCGGCGGTCTGACTAGGTAACTTTGGCCTGGCGCATCATATTATATGATATTAAATATCATGATTTTTGTATGATATCATATGATATCATACTCGTCTTTGGTCAGAATCATATGATTTGCCGTTCCCTAGTGGTGTGTGGTGTGCGGTGAGAGGTAAGTGGTGTGTGGTGTGTGGTGTGTGGTGTGTGGTTAGTGAAGTGTGGTGAGTTGTGTGTGGGTAGAGAGAGGTGTGTGGTGTGTAGTGTGTGGTGTGTGGTGAGTAGTGAGGTGATTTGCCGTTCCCTAGTGGTGTGTGCTTAGTATGTGTGTGTGTGTGGTGGTGGTGGGGGTGGGGAGGGTGGGGGGGGGGGGGGGGGGGGGTTAGTATGATCTTACATATTTCCATAATTGATATGGTTGCTGCTTATACTACATGGCCCAAATCCATTTTCTTTTTATAAAATCTTGGCACCTCCGGTTTTTACCAGTTTTATTTTATGCTCATTTTATTTTTTTACCAGTTGTACCAGTTGTACCAGTTGTCATTTTGGCTCCCCTTCGAATTAATTCGGGTCCCCCCCCCAAAAAAAACTCGAAAATATTTTTGAAGATTAGATGAACCATATTCCGGGGCTGGTCCCGATTTGAGAAGGTCACTTTTGTCTACGAAACACCCTACCCTGGCATCCTCCATGTAGTATGTAGGATACGGGGCCACCCCACCCACCCCCCCCCACACACCCCACACACACCCACACCATCCATACAACACCCACCCCACCCCAAACCCACCCCACCCCACCACCACCCCCCCCACACCCCCCACCACCAGACCACCCCCCACCCATACACCCACCCACCCCACCCCCACCCCACCCACACACCCCCCACCCCCACCCACCCCCACCCCCTACCCACCCACCCCACCAAACCCACCCCCCCGCCACCCACCCCCCCACCCCCACACCGCCCTATATCCGCCCCACCCCACCCCACCCCACCCCACCCACCCCCCCCACCCCCCACCCCCCACACCCCCCTAACAGACCGCCGCCACCCCACCCCACCCCACCCCCCACCCCACCCCCACACCCCCCGACCCCCCCACCCCCCCCCCCCACCCCACCCACCCCCCCCCACCCAGATCACCAATCCCCCACGCCCACCCCCCAGCCCCACCCACCCCCTACCCCAACCCACTCACCACCACACCATACAACATACAGGCATCCTCTGTGTAGTGTGTAGGATATGGGGCCGCCCACTAATGAAGTGATGCGTTGAAGTACCACTGGATGCAAAATAACATTTGGGCAAGTCCCTCCAGCATATTTAGCCTTTGGCCAACACCATATGTCCTTACTCATCAGTTGGTGGCAGTCAGAGACTGTGGTAAACACGATGAGCCAACAGGTAGATACAGGAGTTTGACCCCCCACCCCCCCCACCCCACACCCCACACACACACCTCATCAGGTGGAGGCAGGAGGACAGTGTGATGAACACGCTGAGTCAACAGGCAGCTACAGGAGTTTGCCCCCCCCCCCCACACACACACACACACACACACACACGCTCACACACACACACACACCTCATCAGGTGGAGGCAGGAGGACAGTGTGATGAACACGCTGAGTCAACAGGCAGCTACAGGAGTTTGCCCCCCCCCCCCCCCCCCCCCCCTCCACACACACACACACACACACACACACACACACACACTCTCACACACACCACACACACACCGCATCAGGTGGAGGCAGGAGGACAGTGTGATGAACACGCCGAGTCAACAGGCAGCTGTAGGAGTTTGGCCTCCCACCGCCCCCCCCCCCCCCACACCACACCACACACCACACACACACACACACACACACACACACACACACCCACATACATACACACACACCACACACCGGACCCCCCCCCCCCCCCCCCCCCCCCCCCCCCCCCCCCCCCCCCGCCGCTCATCAGGTTGTGTGCAGGCAGAGATTGTGTGACCGCTGAGCCAACAGGCAGCTGCAGGAGTTCGGCCTCAACTCTTTCCACTTATGGAGGTAAGAAAATTTAGTTGTGATTTTGATCATTGTTTCATTTTGAAAGAAAGAAAAGATATAAAACATTTGTTCGCATTTATATTTCCTGGTACATTTATATTAAATGCCAATGACGGCGAGCAGCCAAATTGCTGGCTAAAGCTATGTAACCAAGTTCAAGGTCATGGAGATAGGGCTGTTTTAGGAGCATAAAAATGTGTCAAATGTACCGGAATGCATTATATTTATATGGTTGTTAAGTGCAACATCATATGAATTATCATTCAATCTTGTATGATGTACATCAAAATACTGTACAGTATGATGTACATCAAAATACTGTACAGTATGATGTACATCAAAATACTGTACAGTATGATGTACATCAAAATACTGTACAGTATGATGTACATCAAAATACTGTACAGTATGATGTACATCAAAATACTGTACAGTATGATGTACATCAAAATATTGTACAATATCGTATGATATATCGCACAATCATCTTGGAGACCACTATAATATTGACACACATATTCACATATATATGCATTATGTAGATATTATTTATGATTTATGCATTACGTGGATATTATGATTTATGATTTATGCATTACGGTAATATGCACTATGTAGTTATACATAACTATACGTGTATATAACACTATGTAACATATACACATATATATATGCATTATGTAGATATTATGATTTATGACGACCCACGATGGTGTATTTCCTGTATTATTATGACGATCGTTTGTAGAGAACAGGCTGCTACTTTACCTGGGCATTGCTACCACAGTGGTTCCCAGCGACCGCGAACACTAAAGCGCACCTGTAGGGATTCAGACCCACCACCTTCTTCAGTCCAGCGAAATGATCAACCATTGAACCATTTGCCGGACCGGGATAAGGACTATGAAGTTAAGAAACAAAGTAGGGAGCATACTAAGCAGATTAGACACACTGGTTAATGACATATCAAGGGCAGTCCTGCAAGCATGTTGTATGTTGTTACAGTAGGTAGGGGGATGGTTGGTTGGATTGGGGCTGTTGTAGTAGGTGGGTGGGTGGTGGAAGGTACTGTCCGTTGGACACAAGGGCGGTCCTGCATGCATTCCATCTATATGCATGTATGTTTAAGCGGTACGCAGCGTGCAAGGGGGTGTTTGTGAGTCGACGCGCCCAAAATGTTAATCGACGCACAGGGTACTACACGTAATACCCGGGTATTACCCATAATACCCGGGTATTACCCGTAATAATCGTCCAGGACGAACAGTTTGCATGTATGTATGTATGTATGTATGTATGTATGTATGTATGTATGCCTGCATGTATGTAAGCATGTATGTATGCCTGTATGCCTGCATGTATGTCAGATGGATGTATGGCCTTATGCTGGCTGTAATTAGCATGGTATGTATGCCTGTATCCCGCATGTAGTAAGCATGTGTGTATGCCTGTATGCCTGCATGTATGTAAGCATGTATGTATGCCTGTATGCCTGCATGTATGTAAGCATGTATGTATGCCTGTATGCCTGCATGTATGTAAGCATGTGTGTATGCCTGTATGCCTGCATGTATGTAAGCATGTATGTATGCCTGTATGCCTGCATGTATGTAAGCATGTATGTATGCCTGTATGCCTGCATGTATGTAAGCATGTATGTATGCCTGTATGCCTGCATGTATGTAAGCATGTATGTATGCCTGTATGCCTGCATGTATGTAAGCATGTGTGTATGCCTGTATGCCTGCAATGATGAAGATTATGTAATGCCTGGTAGCCTTCTGTATGTACATGTATGTATGCCGTATGCCTGCATGTGTAAGCATTTGTATGCCTGTATGCCGCATGTATTTAAGCATGTGTTTATGCCTTTATGCCTGCATGTATTTAAGCTGTATTAATGCCTGTACGCCTGCATGTATTATCATTATGTATGGCCTGTAATGCCTGCATGTGATGTAAGCAGTGTGTATGCCTGTATGTCTGCTTTAGTAGCATGTATGTATGCCTGTATGCCTGCCTGTATTACATGTATGCATGCCTGTATGCCTGCATGTAGGTAAGCATGTGTGTATGCCCTGTATCCTCACTGTAAAGTAAGCATGTTGTATGCCTGTATGCATGCCTGTATGTAAGCTGTATGTATGCCTGTATGCTGCATGTTGTAGCATGGTGTATGCCTGTATGCCTGCATTATGTAAGCATGTGTGTAATGCCTGTATGCTGCATTAATGTAAGCATGTAAGGTATTCCTGGATGCCTGCATTTGTATGTATGCCTTATGCCTGCATGTATGTAAGCAATTGTGTGATGCCTGTATGTCTGCATGTATGTAAGCATGTATGTATGCCTGATAATGCCTGCATGTATGTAAGCATGTATGTAGGCCTGTATGCATGCAATGTATGTAAGCATGTAGTATGCCTGTATTGCCTGCATGTATGTATAAAGCAGGTATGTATGCCCTGTATGCCTGCCATGTAGTCGTAAGCAAATGTGTGTATGGCCTGTATGCCTGCATGTATGTAAGCATGTGTGGAGCCTGTATGCCTGCATGTATGTAAGCATGTATGTATGCCTGTATGCCTGCATGTATGTAAGCATGTGTGTATGCCTGTATGCCTGCATGTATGTATGTGTGGGGCTAGGTCTATGAGGTCAATAAACAAATTGCAACTCCCAGATATCTCGTGTGATGAATTCACCTCTCCTCAAGGGGGAAGGTATGATTGACAATGATTGCTGCACAATTGATCGACAATGATTGCTTGAACTGCCATCCAGGTGGATGGCAGTTAAACTTGATTGACAGGTGTACCATTGATTGACAGGTGTACTATTGATTGACAGGTGTACAATTGATTGACAGGTGTACCATTGATTGATAGGTGTACCATTGATTGACAGGTGTACCATTGATTGACAGGTGTGCAATTGATTGACAGGTGTACCATTGATTGACAGGTGTACCATTGATTGACAGGTGTACAATTGATTGACAGGTGTACCATTGATTGACAGGTGTACCATTGATTGACAGGTGTACCATTGATCGAACTGCCAGGTGGATGGCAGTTAAACTTGATTGACAGGAGTACCATTGATTGACAATGATTGATTTAACTGCCATCCAGGTGGAGGGCATGACAGGTGCACGAGCTCGTGTGCTGTACGATGCCGGCATCACCACGCCAGAGGCACTAGTGAGGGCACCTGAGGAGGCGGTTAGCAGAGCTCTGCTGGCTGCCATACCTAAGAACCGTGCTAACAGCAATGGACAGGGACAGGGACAAGGGTGTGGACAGGGACCAGGACGTGGGCAAGGACAAGGTCGAGGTAACAGCAGTGGAGCAGGCAGCATGAAGGGGGGTCCCCAAGACAAGCAGCAACAACAAGTATTGCAGAAAGAGGCGGAGGGCAGGTGTGTAGCTTGTATCTGTTCAGTAGCCTGTAAAGGATCATCTGTGGGCGACTGTGTTGCCATGCTGTTGCACCGTTTCCCAACATAAACCCCCTCCCTTTCTTCCTGCTCTTCCCCCCCCCCCCCCCCCTCCCCAAACCCTCCCACCGCACCCCAAACCCCCTCCCCTCCCTCCCGCCCACCTCTCCCCTGATCGCAGTACCCTGGCAAACTTCACCATTGTCAGCCGTGCAACTAAGTCCATCATTGCTGCTGCTCGCAAGCTTGTGGTTGAGGTTACACACTCAGATATGGAGCCTACAGGTCTAGCCTCGGATGGAGATCTGAGTAAAGATGCGTCGTCGGGGGATGGAAATCTGTCTAAAACTCTGCCGTTGGGTGGCGGAAATCTGACCTCAGCTACATTGTCGGGAGATGGAAATCCGGCCACAGCTGCACTGACAGGGAATGGAAATCTGCCTACAAATGGGTTGCCTGGTGCCCTGCCTACACATGAGTTGCCTGGTGACGGTACACCTGGTGCCGGGGCAGCCGTCCGTGTTGAGGCTGGAGCTAACATAGCGTATGCTGCCATCCATTCTGCTAATGCTCAGGAGAACTTTGTCATTCTGGCCCAAGGTTCTGCTGGTGCTGGTGATAGAGTTGTCGCTGGCGTTACTGGCTCCTGTAGCATAGCTATTGACCCTATCCCTGGCAATAAACCAGAAGGAGCAGCTACCCCCACAACAGATAATGCCCTGCCTCCGTCACCTCGTGGTAGCGCCCACCTCATGGAGTTGCCTCCGCCGTCCATTCGTGGTAATGCCCATGTCATGGAGCTGTCCCCCGGAAAGACGGATCACGACACGCTGGACAAAATCCTGCAGACCATAGCAGAGCAGCCTCTTGTTGCCATCTGTATAGCTGCCGGCACTGAAAAGGATGACATTAAGACGCAGCAGGGACCGGGTGTCTGGAGACCCCCAGGACAGTCCAAGGCAGCAGGGACTGAGCTCAGCTTACCCCCGCTGCCAGCATGCCCTCTGCCACCACCGCTGTCTGCTCTGTTGGCCAGGAAAAGACAGGAGGCAAGGGATCAAACCTTGGCGGCATCGGCACCGGCATCAGCTCTAGCATCAGCATCAGCACCGGCATCGGCCAAGGCAGGGTTGGTTGCGGCAAGTGCTGCAGACACTACCCTTGTGCAAGGCAGTGCGGGAGGAGGCTCAAAACCAGGGGGAGCAAGAGACGGCACACCCACCCACCCAGTACCCACCAACGCAAGGTCTGCAGTCGTGTGTGGGTCAAAGGCAGGTGGCACCAGCACCTCCCTAGGAGGCACAGGAGGCTCTAGACAGGGTACCAGAACCTCTGAAAGAGACACGTTGGGAGCAAGAAAGGGCACACAGTTGCCGACTGCTGCTCAAGCTGCCAATAATCCTACCAAGCCTCAGGCCTCCCATACAGGGCCAGGTGTGTGTATGTTCCAGTCCAGTGGTCGGATGTGTTGTTGTTGTTGTTGTTCAGTGTGATCACTTAATCAAATGTAGCTCTGAAATATGGTAGGACCAGAGTGGGTTCATACTCAAAAGTTTGGTGTTGGTGTTGGTGTGGTGGTGTGGTGTTGGTCTGGTGTTGGTGTGGTCTCGTGTTGGTGTGGTGGTGGTGTCTGGTGGGTTTGGTGGTGTCTGGTGGGTGGGGTGGTGTCTGGTGTTGGTGTCTGGTCAGAAGCACATGGTTAAAGGTGATGAGGTACCAAATTCAGCTTGGGTGTAAGCAGTGCCTGATTGGGTGCAGATGAGTGGGTCAGGGCTGGCTGTCCTGATGGACACTGGGACCTCTAGTGGCTCACTGTGTGATTGAAGAGCCTCATTCCCAGTTACGTGTGTGTGGTGGGGGTGGGGGGGGAAGGGTGGTGTTGTTTTGTGTTTATGTTTTTTATGTGGGTGTGTGGTGGGGGTGCTGGCATAAGGTATTGTTTGGCGGTGTGGCTGGACCTGAACTATATGTGTATGTGTATGCGTTTCAGTCCAGGGGTAGTCAAGTAGGCTAAAGGGACCAGCCTTACCTGGGTTCAGGAAGGGCTAATTCAAAAACAAGCACTGATGAACTGGGCCCCAAGAAATGGTTTTACAGACGGAGGCCCTGAGTTAGCGCTATAGCCACTGTTTATGTCTGTTCTACGCATTGCCATTCCGTGGCTGCATAACAACGCATGGGTCCAGCTGAACTAGTCAGAAATGCCCCCCCCCCCCCCACACACACACACACACACACACACACACACACACACATACACACACACACACACACAAGGGGCTCCGCGCTCCGTGGAGTCCAGGGGGCAGCTCATCGCACTGGGGTCGCACCTCAACTTGCGACGCGTCGCACAGAAAAAAACAGTGGCGGTAATTGAACCTTAAGTCGATCATAACATGTATACATTTGCAGGTAATGCCAGTGGCGTGGTGGGGCTAGTTACCTGCTGGGGACACACCGAGGCAGCCACCTTTCATAACTTGTAACTAGCTAGCAGCCTTTCCTAGCAGCTACAATACAAATCTCCACCAACCCACAAACCTGGTCTCTAGGTCCTTTGAGGCTGAGAGCTATTACCAAGGCAGCGACCTTCCGTAACTTCAAAACCAAAACTGCTATACAAATCTCCACCTACCCACAAACCTGCTGCCCAGGTCCTTGAGGTTGAGAGCTATTACTCCAACATGTTTTCTCCAACGCCTGATCATGACATTAAAACAATGCAGGTTATGGCAGTGGCGTGGTGGGGCTAGCCATCTGCTGGGGGCACACCGAGGCCGCCACCTGTCATAACTTCAAAACCAGAAGACAGAAGAACTACCCAAGTCTCCACCTACCCACAAACCTGGTTGCCAGGTCCTTGACACTGAGAGCTATTACTCCAACATGTTTTCTCCAACGCCTTTAGTTGATCATAACATTAAAACAATGCAGGTTATGCCAGTGGCGTGGTAGGGCTAGCCTTCTGCTGGGGACACACCAATGCAGCGACCTTTCACAACTTCAAAACCAAAACTGCTATACAAATCTCCACCTACCCACAAACCTAGTCTCCAGGTCCAACATGTTTTCTCCAACGCCTTAAGCCTATCATAACATTCAAACAATGCAGGTTATGGCAGTGGCGTGGTGGGGCTAGCCATCTGCTGAGTACACACCGAGGCAGCCACCTATCATAAATTATAAACCAAAAGAACTACCCAAATCTCCACCTACCCACAAACCTGGTTTCCAGGTCCTTGAGGTTAAAAGCTAATACTCCTGCATGTTTTCTCCAACGCCTGATCATAACATTAAAACAATGCAGGTCATGCCAGTTGCGTGGTGGGGCTAGCCAACTGCTGGGGACACACCGAGGCAGCGAGCTTCCATGACTTCAAAACCAAAACTGCTATAAAAATCTCCACAAACCCACAAACCTCCTGTCCAGGTCCTTCAGGTTAAGAGCTATTACTCCAACACGTTTTCTCCAACGCCTGATCATAGCATTAAAACAATGCAGGTCATGCCAGTGGCGTGGTGGGGCTAGCCAACTGCTGGGGACACACCGAGTCGCTCAATTTGCGACGTTTCGTACAGGAAAACAAAGTGTCGGTAATTAGACCTTGATCATAACCAGATCATAACATTGATACATTTGCAGGTATTGCCAGTGGCGTGGTGGGTCTAGCCATCTGCTGGGGACACACCGAGGCAGCCACCTTCAACCTGGAGTCTCTCTACAGCCCAAGTGACCAAGTGCCAGCTAGGAGCCGCGAGTGGTGTGAGAAAGTGTGGCATGCCCTGACACAGGTGCGAGCGCAGACTAATAAAAACAACAAGAGCAGCAGCAACAACAATAAAAATAACAACAGCAGCAGACAGCAGCAACAACAACAATAAAAACAACAACAGCAACAACAACAACAACAACAACAACAGCAACAGCAGCAGCAGCAAAGTTATTTTCGTATCATATGACACTGATTTTGTGTTGTATAGTTATTAAGTAAGTGCACACAAAACAAAAAACAGCAACAGCAACAACAGCAACAACTGCAACAACAACAACAACAACAACAACAATAACAACAACAACAACAACAACAACAACAACAACAACAACAACAGCAACAACAACAGCAACAACAACAGCAACAACAACAGCAACAGCAACAACAAGAGCAACAACAACAACAACAGCAACAACAACAACAACAACAACAATAACAACAACAACAACAGCAACAACAACAACAACAGCAACAACAACAAATTATTTTTGGCGGAGCCCCCCCTACTGGGGGGCGGGAACCCCCAGTGTTACCCATTTGTCCGTTTTATATATAACGTGACATAATGGCATAAACCTTTATGACCTCCAGGAGCTGCTCACCTCCACTGAAGGTTCCTACCCACCTTTGTCTCATCATGCAGTGCCCCCACCAACCACCACCAATCAACCAAGCACCAACCACCACAACTGCATAAAGCAGTATGATATTACATATTCTGCTGCTCACCTCTACTGAAGGTTCCTACCCACCTTTGTCTCATCATGCAGTGCCCACACGGACCAACCAACACCATCCGCCATCACCAACCACCACCAACCAACCAACCACTAACTAGCCAACAACCAACAACAACCAACCAACCAACCAACAACCAACAACAACCAACCAACACCACCAACACCACCAACCAACCCCCACCACCAACCACCTACACCAACCCCCAACACCCCCAACATCACCAATAACCCCCCAACGCTACCACCAACCACCACCAACCAACCCCACCAGGTTATGCTCAACTCCTCGTGCACCAAGGTGCTCTTCCACCTCCAAGAGCAGCTTACCGCCATCGAATGCAGGTCAGTTGTTGGTCTATTTTAGGTCCGTTGTTGGTCTGTTTCAGTCAGTTGTTGGTCTGTTTTAGGTCAGTTGTTGTTCTGTTTCAGTCAGTGGTTGGTCTGTTTCAGTCAGTGGTTGGTCTGTTTCAGTCCGTTGTTGGTCTGTTTCAGTCAGTTGTTGGTCTGTTTCAGTCCGTTGTTGGTCTGTTTCAGTCAGTTGTTGGTCTGTTTCAGTCCGTTGTCGGTCTGTTTCAGTCAGTTGTTGGTCTGTTTCAGTCAGTTGTTGGTCTGTTTCAGTCAGTTGTTGGTCTGTTTCAGTCAGTTGTTGGTCTGTTTCAGTCAGTTGTTGGTCTGTTTCAGTCAGTTGTTGGTCTGTTTTAGGTCAGTTGTTGGTCTGTTGTTGGTCTGTTTTAGGTCAGTTGTTGGTCTGTTTCGGTCGGTTGTTGGTCTGTTTCAGTCCGTTGTTGGTCTGTTTCGGTCAGTTGTTGGTCTGTTTCAGTCAGTTGTTGGTCTGTTTCAGTCAGTTGTTGGTCTGTTTTAGGTCAGTTGTTGGTCGTTTCGTGTGCAGTTGTTGGTCTTGTTCTAGTCTGTTGTTGGTCTTTCAGTCAGTTGTTTGGTCTGTTTCATCAGTCAGTGTTGGCTGTTTCAGGAGTCAGGTTGTTGGTCTGTTTCAGTCAGTTGTTGGTCTGTTTCAGTCAGTTGTTGGTCTGTTTCAGTCAGTTGTTGGTCTGTTTCAGTCAGTTGTTGGTCTGTTTCAGTCAGTTGTTGGTCTGTTTCAGTCAGTTGTTGGTCGTTTTAAGGTCTAGTTTGTTGTTTCTGGTCAGCTCAGTCATGGTTGGACTGTTTCAGTCAGTTTGTTGGTCATTGTTGGTCCTGTTCGGGGTCGGGTTGTTGGTCTTTTGGTCACTGTGTTGCCTGTATCTTTTCTGTTTCAGTCAGTTTTTGATCTGTTTTTATGTCTGTTTCAGTCAGGTCAACAGTTGAGAAAAGAAGAAATGCAATGCGGCCGCTGCAAAAATAAAGAGCCAGCGCGTTGGTGCAAGATAGATGCCAGTTTGTTTACTGTTTTGGTCAGATTTCTTTTCTGCTTTGGTCACTTTTTGTCTGTATCGGTCAATTTTTTGTTTCTGAGAGGGGGGGGGGGGCAGGGGGGCCGGGGGAGGGAGGGGCGACACCAGGCAACGGAAGCCGCAGGGCGGCGGGGAGGGCGGGCCCCACCCACCACCAAACCACCACCACCCACACACACACACACACACCCACACCCACCAACCAAACAAAACCCACACACATCACAGCCACAACCAACAACCAACCGACAACAACAACCAACCAACAACAACCAACAACAATAACAACCAGAGCCCAACAACAACAACAAACCAAACCGAAACAACCCAATACTAAACAACAACCTCACAAAAACCAACAACAACAACACAATGAATGCAGGTCAGGCCCCCATCGCATTGCCCCCAGCCAGGTAGTTGACCCCGCCCTCCTGTTCTGGCTCTCTCACCCAAGTCATGCCTACCCTCGGATATTGTCACACTAAGACGGTGCAGTTACCAATAGTTGCTGCTCAGTACTAGGTTCGCGTTCCAATAACAGGCAGATGGATCATGGAATAATATAGAATGAAGGTAACTAGGAGGGGTGGTTGAGATTGAGATGGTTGGTGTTGGGGGGTGTTGGATGGGTTGTTAGGTTGGTGGTGTTGGGTGGTGGTTGGTGGTAGTGGCGGGGTGGTGGTGGGTTGTGTTGGTGGGAGTGGGTGGGTGTTGTTTGGTGGTAGTTGGTGGGGTTAGTTGGTGGTGTTGGGTGATGGTTGGTGTTGGTGATAGTGGGTGGGTGATGGTGTTGGGTGGTGTTGGCTGTTGATTGGTGTTGGTGGGTGTTGGTGGGTGTTGTTTGGTGGTGGATGGTGGTGATGGGTGATTGTTGTTTCACTACAACAGATGGAATGCCTCACCTCCGCATGCAGGTACTGGCTGGGTGGTGGTTGGTGGGGTTAGTTGGTGGGGTTTGGTAGTGGCTGGTGTTGGTGGTAGTGGATGGGTGGTGGTGTTGAGTGGCTGGGTGGTGGTTGGTGGGGTTAGTTGGGTGTCGTTTGGTAGTGGCTGGTGTTGGTGGTAGTGGATGGGTGGTGGTGTTGAGTGTTGTTTGGTGGTGGTTGGTTGGCTGGGTGTTTTTTGTTCCCTTGCAACAGATGGAATGCCTCACCTCCCCATGCAGGTAGTGGGTGGGTGGGTGGGGTGGTGTTGGGTTTGGAAGTTGGTGGTTGTTGTTGGTGGGTGATTGTTGTTCCACTGCGACCAATGGAATGCCTCAACCCTGCAGGTACACATGCAGGTACACATGCAGGTACACATGCAGGTATGCATGCAGGTACACAGTGGTTGACGTGATGGGCCCATAACATGTGAAGCTGTAAGTATATATCAAGTTCATTTCTCGTGTAGCAAAAAATCACCTAGCAATCGGTTCTGGTATTCTCTGCTACCGTCTCCATCCGACTTCTTTATCAACACACACATGTATACACATATACATGCATGCATGCATACATACATACATACATACATGCATGCATACACATATACATACATACATACATACATACATACATGCATACATACATACATACATACATACATACAGACATACATACAAACAAACATACATGCATACATACATACACGCATACACGCATACATAGAGAATGCCCAACCTCCGCCTGCAGGACCACCCTTGTTTCTGACCAACAGTTCCTTCCACCACCCACCCACCTACTACAACAGCCCCCAACCAACCAACCAACCAACCAACCAACCAACCAACCAACCAACCAACCAACTACCTACCTACTGTAACAACACACATACATACATGCAGGACCGCCCTTGTCGGCTATGCACTCCAACGTCCCCTGCAGGCATGGATCAAGCGAACCAATGCACACATGCTCACTCACTGCCAAGGCATTGAGCTACCTGCAGCATGTGCCCTTGGCCTAAGGTGAGGTTGGTGGTCCGTGTGGGTGGTGTGGGCGTGTGGGGGGGTGGGGGTGGGCGGGGGGTAGGTTTAGTGTTGTGTGTGTTGTGTGTGTGATGGGATTGCTTAGTTGCATGTGCCGCTATGTGGGAGTTTGCGTGGCGTGTGGAGGGGTGGGGGGGGGGGGGGGGGAGGGGGGGGGGGGAGGTCGGGGTCGAGGAGGATGTTTTGGTGTGGGTGGTGGTGAGTGTTTTTTTTTCTTTTCGTGGGGGTCGGGGTTTGGGCTTTGGTTTTTTTTGTCTGTTTTTTTTTTTTTTTGTTTACCTACAGCATGTTGGCCCCTGGCTAGGTGAAGAGGCACTATTGCTGTTCCTTTTTTCCCTCTTCGGTCGTGATGTTTTTTTTTCCATTTCTTTTTTGTGTATCTTTTTAATGCTTGATAGTTGTTTCCAAATGTTGTGTGTTTCATCTTATATTCAAATTTGTGTATTTTACCTTATATTCAAATTTATGTGTTTCATCTTATATTCAAATTTGTAAATTTCACCTTATATTCAAATTTGTGTGTTTCATCTTATATTCAAATTCGGGTGCTTCATCTTGTATTCAACTGAAAAGTAAGCAAACACAAACAACTTCCCAAACTTAAAAAAGTAAAAATGTGTATGTGTTACCACTCAAATGTTACCACTCAAATCGCTACCCTATTGTTATAGCAACACCATTCCAACTGAATCCTTGATGTCGCTAGATTTTGTCGGGAGACCCACCTCCTACCTTTCCCAACTAAAAATAAAAAAACTGGCTAGGTCCTAAATTTTCTTCAGTTCCCTCTAGACTAATTGGTCTACCCCTGGACTGTACCAACATACATGCATACATACATTCTTACACGCATGCACACTAGGATGATCTAAAAAGGTACTATTTGTGCTAAAATTCACAAGATGTTCATGCTCACACCGGAGATTTCATGTATATACAAATGTTCATCAGGTTTTGTGAAGAAAGAATGGGCCTAAATTGCCCTTATGCAGGTTTGTATGGGTAGGAGGGGTGGTGGGTGGCCTCGGCCACACGGGCAATGTACTAGTACATACATACATACATACATACATACATACATACATACATACATACATACATACATTCTTACACGCATGCATACTAGGATGATCTAAAAAGTACTAGGATGATCTAAAAAGTACTAGGATGATCTAAAAAGGTACTATTTTTGCTTCCACCCGTATTTTTTCACCTTTTCCCCTTCTTCACCGTTCTCTTGCTTCATTTTGACTCTGTACCCTACTTTGACGCTTTACTTTACTAGGGCTTCAACCTCTTCTGTCTTACACCTGGACGGGCTGTGGCTACACACCACCCTGGAGTGGCTGCAAGCCAAACGCCAGGAACTGTCCCTCTGCATCCAGGACTTGGTCAAGATGTACGAGCATCAAGCTGCGCTGCAAAACAGACCTTCACAGCCGCCGCCCATGCACCCTGGTGCCCCCTTGCACCCTGGTGCCCCCTTGCAGCCAGGTGCCCCGCCTCCCAAGTACCCTGGTGCCTTTCGGCTGGAAGAGGAGGCATGCCTCAGCTGGTTGTGTTCCACCTTCCGCCTCCAGAGGTCTCCAGCCAGCCAGCCGGCAAACAGCGTTGCCCGCACTTTCATCCCCATGTCTAGGTCATGGCCCCTGTCCCAAGTGGTTGCCCAGCTGCTCAGTAGCTCTGCCCAGACCCAACAGGTAATAGCCATTAAATGGTTCTTACCCACCCTTGTATCATCATGCTGTGCCCCCACCACCAGCCAGCCAGCATGCCGGCAAACAGTGTTGCACGCACTTTCATGCCCATGTCTAGGTCATGGGCCCTGACCCAAGTGGTTGCCCAGCTGCTCAGTAGCTCTGCCCAGATCCAACAGGTGATAGCCATTAAATATTTCCTACCCACCCGTGTATCATCTTGCTGTGCCACCACCAACCACCACCTACCAACCACTACCACCAACCACCACCAACCCCCCCACCCCCACCACCATCCCCATCACCACCACCACTACCAACCATCACCAACAACAACCACTACCCCCAACAACAACAACCAACCAACCACCCCCACCCCCACCCCCACCACTACCCCCAACACACCCCCACCCCCACACACACCACAACCACCACCACCACCACCACCACCAGGTGATAGGGCAAGTACAAGCTGTAGGCAGTAAGTGTGTCCGTGAGGAGCCCGCACTTCCTTTGAGTTGCCAGCCTGGAGTAAGCGGACAGCACACCTTGGATCGCTCCATGAGACCCGCCAACCACAAACCTGCTGATGGGCCCTGTGGCAAAAGAGCATGGGACCCCTCAAACACAGCCGCCAACCACAAACCTGCTGATGGGCCTTGTGGCAAAAAGACAGTGGACCCCCCAAATACAGCCGCTGCCCTTGCCTTGGGAGGGCGTCTTGTCTACCCTGTAGGAGCTAACCAGAAGCTGCAGGTCCGTGGCAGCTTATATGGTCCCCAGGCAGGGGAGGGCTTAGCCCAAGACAGCGACCCAGCTGAGGCCCCGCTTTCCCTTGCGAGTATAGAGATGACAGTTATGTGCACCACCCATGGGGTGCCCACCCTGCAGCAGCATCTCATGGGCAGCATGAGGGGCGATGGCTCCGAAACCCATGGGGTGCCCACCCTGCAGCAGCATCTAATGGGCTGCATGAGGGGCAGTGGCTCCGAAACCTTGAAGGGGATGGCAGTGCTGTGCAGCGTACCTGTAGGGTTGGTACCTGACAGCCCAAGTGGTGACGACCAGCCAGGGTCAACAGGGCCAAGCTATCGCACTGGCACTGGCGCTGACGCTGGTACAAGTACCTCTAAGGCTGGAACAAGTACTGGAACAGGCACTGAGGCTGGCGCAGGCGCTGGCACAGGAACTGGAACAGGCACTGGTGCTGACGCTGGCAAAGGCAAAGGCACAGGCGCTGATGCTGGCACTGGTGCTGGCAAAGGCACAGGCACTGAGGCTGGCGCAGGCTCTGGCACAGGAACTGGAACAGGCACTGGTGCTGACGCTGGCAAAGGCAAAGGCACAGGCGCTGATGCTGGCACTGGTGCTGGCAAAGGCACAGGCGCTGATGCTGGCACTGGTGCTGGCAAAGGCACAGGCGCTGATGCTGGCACTGGTGCTGGCAAAGGCGCTGGCACAAGCACTGACCCTGGCGTCAGCCCTTGCTCCGTTCTATGCTATGGCATCCTCACAGAGGTGATCCCTCACGACCCCTTGTTGGACCCGCCCCCGAGTCCATCCCCAAGCACTAGAGACTGGGGCCAAGCAGACACAGGTAGGAGTCCATATGGTGCCCAGCAGGGTACTTCCATAGACCAAATGGGCCAGCGCTTAAGCGCACTTGAAAACAAACTGCGCTTTGTCGTGCAAAAAGCGCAAAAATGCTTGCTGCACCCTCAGAGGGGTGCAAAAAACTGCGCGAAACGCGCAGTGGGGCTCAAAAAGGCAGCGCGCAAAAGCGCGCCCTTGGAAGTACCCTGGTGCCTAGCGTCCAACGTTGATTGTCTGTTGTCCGTTGTCTACTGTTAATTGTCCATTGTCTACTGTCACTGTCACTGTTTCTTTTAGGAGCTACACATGGCAGCTTCCATCCAGCTCCATTCACCATCCATTTGGCTTGAAATATAAATGCACACACATGCACACACACCATCCCCAAGCACTAGAGACTGGGGCCAAGCAGGCACAGGTAGGAGTCCCCCATTGAAATAGAAATGCACGCATGCACACGCCCTCCCCCCGCAACCCAACTATGCACACACATGCACAAATGCACACATGCACACACACCCTCCCCCCACAACCCAACCATGCACTCAGATGCACATACACACACACTCCCCCCACAACCCAACTATGCACACACATGCACAAACACACCCTCCAACCACACCACACCAAAACAAAACTCACTCCACTGCAGGTAGCCTAGAGGAGCCTGGTGGTTTAATACAGCACCCAGGAGCCCCCCCCTTGAAATTGAAATTGTTACATCCGTGTATTGCAGTCACTCACAGGACGTGAAATTAAGGACACCCAGGAACCCCCCCTTGAAATATAAATGCTTTTGATTATGAGAGGAAGGGCAGATCCCTTTAGCCTAGTAGGCTACCCCTGCACTGTAACAAACCTGTAGCCTAGCAACCCCTGCACTGTAACAAACCTGTAGCCTAGCCTAGCTACCCCTGCACTGTAACAAACCTGTAGCCTAGCCTAGCTACCCCTGCACTGTAACAAACATACATTTGAATAGGCAGAACAATACACGGTGAGCAGTGCAACGTGAGCCTTATAAATATGAGTAACCCCCCTTGGGGACAGTTGTGGTGTGGAGGGGAGGTGGGTGGCGCAACATTCCTTATGCAGGTGGGTGCACAAGGGAGCTGGTGTTGTGTGGAGGGGAGGTGGGTGGCGCAACATTCCTTATGCAGGTGGGTGCACAAGGGAGCTGGTGTTGTGTGGAGGGGAGGTGGGTGGCGCAACATTCCTTATGCAGGTGGGTGCACAAGGGAGCTGGGGTTGTGTGGGGGGGAGGGGGGGTTGGGGGAGGGTATTTGGGGTGGGGTGGGGTGGGGACAGTGTTTACTTCTCTCCCATGGCCCTCTGTTGCGGATTGATTCAGAAATTGAGTCTATCATAACCCTTGCCCTCCCACCCCACTGCCCCCCTCACACACACACATACACCTCACACGCCACACACACAAACTACCCCAACTCCGACCCAATCACCTACACAGTCGCACAGCAACACACAACCCCCCCTCCCCCCCACACACCCCCACACACAACCCCACAGCCCAACCATGCACACATGCACACACATACAACCTCCCCCCGCACGTTCCCCCACAACCCAACCACGCACACACAGTCACACACATGCACACACACACACAACCTCCCCCCCCCCTCCCCCCACAACCCGACCATACACTCACATGCACACACACACACAACCTCCTCCAGCCCCCTCCCCCCACAAACCAACCATGCACACACATGCACACACAACCTCCCACCACACCACACCAAAACAAACCAAAACCTCACTCCGCCCCAGGCAGCCTAGATGAGCCTGGTGGTTTACTACAGCACCCCACAACTGCAAACTCACTGTCACCCAAGGTGTGCTGCTACACGCCTGGCAGGACTACTGGCCATGGTGACGGTATTCCTCAGCACACACACACACACCTTCCACCACACAAAAAACTTACTTCACTGCAGGCAGCCAAGAGGAGCCTGGTGGTTTACTACAGCACCCCATAACTTTAAACACGCTGTCAGCAAAGGTCCGCTGCTACATGCCTGGCAAGGCAACTGGCCACGGTGGTCTTGATGTACAAGGAGCGCTGCAAGAGCTCACACTGCCTTGCAACGCGATCTGGCAGTTCAAGGAGTGCAGTACAGCTGGGCGGCTGAGAGATGCTGTGTCCAGTGGAAGCTTCTTCCAAGACATACAGCCGGTGCAGGTGGGTAAACAAATAAAAAATAAAATAATAACAATAATAATAATAATAAAACAACTGGGTAATAAAAAAACAATGGGTAATAAAAAAATAGAAAAGGGGGCGGGGAAGGAAATCAGTGTTCACGTCACTTCACGTTCACATTTTCCTGTCAAATTTAAATGGAGGATGAGGTGCAGGTGGGTAAAAATAGAATGGGTAATAAAATAAGTATAGAAGGGAAAAAAGGAAACATTGTTCATGTTTACATTTTCCTGGTAAATTTAAATGGAGGATGAGGACACAGTGTGTGTGTTTGTTTGGGGGGTTAAAAAATGAAATGAAATTGTGCAGGTGTGTAAAAACATAATGGGTAATAAAATAAATAAAAATGGGGGAAAGGATATCATTGTTCACGTTTGCATTTTCCTGGTAAATTTATTTTTACTGCCGAAAATGGCGAGCAGCCAAATTTCCCGCTGAGTCTATGTAACCAAGTTCAAGTCCGAGACATACAGCCAGTGCAGGTGTGTAAAAACATAATGGGTGATAAAATAAATAAAATGGGGGAAAAGGAAAACATTGTTCATGTCTGTTCATGTTTACATCTTCCTTGTAAATTTAAATGGAGGATGAGGTGCAGGTGGGTAAAAAAAGGATGGGTAATAAAGTAAGTATAAAAGGGAAAACAATTATTTTTACTGCCGAAAATGGCGAGCAGCCCAATTTCCGGCCGAGGCTATGTAACCAAGTTCAAGTCCGAGACATACAGCCAGTGCAGGTGGTTAAAAAAATAAAAAGGGGGGGGGAGGAAATCATTGTTCACACTTACATTTTCCTGTTTAACTTGAATGGAGGATGAGGACACGGTGTGGTTGGGGGTGAGGGGGTGGGTGCGTACCTACTGCATGCGCCCTGGCCTGTGTGTGTGTGGGGGGGGGGGGGGGGGGAGGGGGTACCATTTATGTACATAGTATATGATGCAATTTGTATGAGATCATATGAAATCATGTCACCATATGAAAGTTACCATTTTGTATACTGATACATATCATATGATGCAATTTGTATGATATCATATGATATCATACTCGCCTTTGGTCAACATCATATGATATGCCGGTCCCTACTCTTCTTTACCACTCCTCTATCTAGGTTGCCACCCCTCTATCAGGCAGACCTGATAATCACCCATTTAATTCAAACAAATCCCCGTAATGACCCTGCTCGGCAGTTATTTTCAGTGTAGGCTCTGCAATGAGACCTCCACCCATGTACATCCCTCGTGTTATAAACAATTAATATAAAATTAATATTATTAAAAAAAAGTAAAAAATAAAAAGTATATAGCCTGGTATTTAGTATTACAAATTAATTGTAGTATTTATACCGTAATTATAATTAATTATAGCAAGCCAATTCCCGCTCAGCCAATTCCCGCTTTTAATCCCTCCTGCTTCAACTTCTGCCTGATCGGCCTCCTGCGAATTCTGCCTTATGCAACCTTCGCCTCCTGCGTATTCTACCTGTCGCGCATCCTGCCCGATTTCTCCTTTTCCCGCCTGAGTTCATCCACCTGATTTCGGTAGCGCTACAGTTCGTCTTCCTACAAGCTTTTCCCCCTGCATCTCTGCAAGACCTTTCCCTTGCGTCAAGAAACCTGTCGCTGCGCACAACGGGAGGTGACGTGGTGAGTCAGCCAACCTGCCAGAAATGTCCGAATCGCATCCATCCCATGTCACAAACTTGACTGCAAATTATTCCCACTGCATTGAGAAACATGTCGCTCCGCATTGTGCCATAGCAAGTACGCATCAAAGTTGACCGAATGAAAAATCTCGCTGAGCATTCTCGCCCTAACTTGACCGAAAAACTCAAATCAGCAACTTGACTGCAACTTCTTCCCACTGCATCGAGAAACATGTCGTCGCTGTGCATTGTGCTATAGAGAGCACGCGGCAAAGTTGAATGGATGAACTTAGCGATGTTTCCAAGTCTCAGATCGAGTTGACTTCGGGAGCAGTTGCGGTTAACAGGATTGTTCTTCGGCCGAACTGAATTCATGCTCGCTAAAAATATGCTTTAGTCATGTAAATGTTGCGATTGCGCAGGTTCGGCTTTTTCAGTGGGGTCGACTATCGATCACAGCTGAGGTGGCAGGGAAGCAGGTCCGATGCTTTTAGCGGAGTCGGATGATGCGCAAACGTTGTCGATGCTCTTCGTCCCGTTTGCCTTTCAGCTAGGGCAAAGCCCACAGCTGAAGTGGAGGGAGGCAGATATGGAGTGTGTGTGCTGGTGGGTGCGTGTAGGAGGGAGGGGAGGGATGAGAGTGGGGAGAGGGTGTGGGATGGTGGGATGGCTGGGGTAGGGGAAGGGATGGAGTCAGAAAATATGTCAGGAAGAGTTAGGGAGTATGTTTGTGGGCGGGGGTACATGGTTGGGTGGGGGTGGAGATAACTGGGGGGGGGGGGGGGGAGGGGGGGAGGACGGTGGTGTTTGTGTGCTTGTGGGTGCACAAGGGAGACCATCGCAAATCCGTCAATGTTTGAAGTTGCATGCACTGCAGAGAAAACCGTTTGCAACCCAGCCCAAAACAGGTGTGGCCAACGGGAGGGAAGGGGGGAGGGGGCGGATAATGGTTTGGTGGTGGTGGTGTGTGAATGGGGGGGGGCTTCAAGTGTAAACCATTATGTAACCAGCCCCAAATAGGTGTGGCCAAAGGCCAAACGGGCACCGTACTATGATTGGGGTGTGTGTGTGGGGGGGGGGGGGGGGGGGGGGGGGGGGGGGTCTTCGTGAGAGTAGGTGTGGCCACCGGCCACACGGGCTACCGTACTAGTAATAATAATAATAATTAAAAAAAATCCTTACGTCCACACATGACAGGTCATTGTCAGTGTTGGATCTGCAATGAGGCCTGCGCCCATGTGCACCCTGCGGGACCCAATGAAACCTCACCGCCGCATCTTTCTTCAGACAAGCTACCCACTTCTTCCGCTGGTGGTGCTTGCTCACACTTGCATGGACCCCCACTTGTGTGCTGCCCTGCATAGCTCAGACCCATGGGCAGCGGTGGCGCACCATTGGGAGCTAAGCCCCAAAGCACCCTTGAAGAAGCTACTGGGGCGCAAGGGCTTTGAAAGTGGTAAGGCCCCCCCCACACACACATGATGATGATGATTGAATTATATTGTATAATATAATCATCACTGTAGTACGTGCTCAGGGCCCCCGTCGGTAAAACAATTGTTTGGGGTTCGATTCATCAGTTATTTTTCTTTTTAAGCCCTTCCTATCACTGTTTGGCAAGTCCCTTTAGCCTATTTGGCCTTCCCCTGGACTGCATCATACATAAACTCACACACAAGCGGTAAGGCCACACACACAGCCGAATCAAACCAGCTATACCACGTAACAAATCAAACCTGCCATACCATGTAACAAACCAATCCTGCTATATATACCATGTAACAAACCAATCCTGCTATATATACCATGAAACAAACCAAACCTGATATACCATGTAACAAACCAAACCTGCTATACCATGTAACAAACCAAACCTACTATATATACCATGTAACAAACCAAACCTGCTATATATACCATGTAACAAACCAAACCTGCTATACCATGTTACAAACCAACCTGCTATACCATGTAACAAACCAAACCTCACACACATCATACATACACCACACACATACACCTACCTACGCTCCCTTTCATCAGGTCCAGCCTTAAGCTCTCTTTCAACAGTGGCCAAGCACATGGTTGCCTCACTCTGTAGTGGTGAAGGGCGAATGGCATTGGCTAACAGGCTTGGGGGCATAGAGAGATCCGCTGCAGCCATTCTGTCAGCTGGCTTTGTTGAGTGCTTTGAAGGAGTGGGAAAGCATCGTGTGGAATTGTTGCAAGCTGTACAAAAATCAGGAGGGTAAGTAATGGCTATGATGAGGATGATGATGAGAAGGGGGAGGAGGGCAGTGAAGGTGACAGTATTGATGATGAGGGTGGTTGTGGTGATGATAAGGAGGAGGAGGAGGAGGAGGAGGAGGAGGGCAGTGACGGTGATAGTGATGATGATGAGGGTGGTGGTGGTGGTGAGGAGGAGGAGGAGGGCAGTGAAGATGATAGTGATGATGATGAGGGTGGTGGTGGTGATGATAAGGAGGAGGAGGTGGTCAGTGATGGTGATAGTGATGATGATGGGGGGGGGGGGGGGGGGGGGGGGGGGGGGGGGAGGAGGAGGAGGAGGAGGAGAAGGAGGGCAGTGACAGTTACCGGTATAGTGATGATGATGAGGGTGGTGGTGGTGATGAGGAGGAGGAGGGAAGTGACGGTGATAGTGATGATGATGAGGGTGAGGGTGGTGATGATGAGGAGAAGGAGGGCAGTGAAGGTGATAGTGATACTGATGAGAGTGGTGGTGGTGAGGAGGAGGGGGATGTGGATGATGATGACGAGGGTGGTGATGAATTGTAATGATATGGTGGCATTTGCAAGTGCTGGGAGATTAAGAATTCGGCACTGGCAGGCTCCCCACTGCTGATAAAGTTGTTGGCCAGTTAAGAAAGTGTTGCAGCACATTCGTGATGGTGACTAAATGTTGACCAGTAAAGAAAGTGTTGCAGCACATTCGTGATGGTGACCAAATGTTGACTAGTAAAGAAATTGTTGCAGCACTTTAGTATACCAGTATATAAACGCTAAGAGTAGCTAAGAGCAGAAAGCCTTGAACACATTGAAAATACCCCCCCCACACACACACACACACACACACACACACACACCGTGTCCTCATCCTCCATTTCCAGGTGTGTGCAGACTTTAGCTGGAAGGCTCGTCCCTCACCCCCTGGCTGCGTCTCTCATGGACCCCCAAAAGCGTCCACCACCAGGGGCCCTAGCCAAGCTGCAGAGGCAGGCGCAATCAGTCCAGTGGAAAGCGTCATGCTCTGAAATATTGCGTGCTGCAGTAGCTTGTGTCTCCGGCCTTCATCCCCAACCATCAGGAGAGCACTTGGAAAAGAGCATCACCACAATCCCGACAGAATTCTACGGCCCCGGAGTAGCTACAGCCGCGTCATCAAAGGAACACGCACAGCTTCCTCCCCTGGATGCAGCTCATGGGCTGTCTCCTCGCATGTTCCCACCTTCGGGTACAGCCCAAGCACTTGACACACATAGTGCCGCTGGTGCCACCACCACCATCCCCCACCCACACCACCCACCACCCACCACCCAAGTGCCTGTCACCCACCTCCAGGGTCCAAGCGCTGGCCTGGTGCTTGTGACCTGTGGCTCGCAGAGCATCACATGGATGGTTCCGTGCGAGTGGGTGGCCGGTGTACGCTTGGACGCCCTTCGACACTGCGCATCTGTTGGGGTGTCTGAAAGCTTGCAACTCCAAGTCCCCTTGCGCTTGGATCTGCAGACAGGGGAGACTTTGGACCCACTGGGCTGGGTGGCCGTGTAAGCACAAGGCAGCGACGCTGCACCGTTATGTAGAGGCGCGCAATTACATTGCAATTGTGGCTGGGGGCAGGGGGATTGGGGGGGGGGGGGGGGGGGGGGGGCTGGAGGGCAGCGGGTGCGGGTGCGGGTGCCTGTCCTTGACATTGCAATTGTGGCTGGGGAGAGAGGTTCGTTGGAATATTTGATTGAAGGACGCAACCGCTAATCACCCTATTCGGTGAATGTAGAGTATGGTAAGCAATGCCGCAAACAAATTGTATAATTAGAGCAGGGACTGCAGACACTAATCGGTCAGGCTCGTAATTACAAGGTAAAGATCAAGATCAGCGCGGTAGGGCGATGAAGAAAGAAGATGGCAGGCAGTACAGTGGTACTGCATAGTAGTGCACGTGGCCATAGGTAGCATCGGCACAGTGCAGCAGGCGGTACAGAGCCCAGCAGGGACTCAGACCGGTGCGCTCTTTGCCACTCTAGATACGACGTATAAGTCGTACTATATCAACAACACTATGCCTGAAAGAGAAAGTTAGCATGACTAGAAAGAAAATTCGAGGAAGAGGTTTAGGGTTATTATCTCTTCCCCCTCCGTTGTGGTGTGGGGCTGTACCCTGATGGAGCAGCTGCCCCAGCTAGTTATGAAAAAACAGTAATGATAACGCCTGGTGGGGCATGGTATTAAGGGAGCCCCGTCTTTCGGCGGTAGAGAATGAGCTGCTACTTTACCTGGACAAAGCTACCATGGCGGTTGACAGCGACCGCGAAATCTAAAGCGCAGGGGTCCGAACCCAGCACCTCAATCTGTTCAACGAGCTCAACCATTGAACCATTCGTCAGAACGGGATTGCCCTAGCTGGTACTACTGCTGCCCCTCGTCATTTTTTTGCGTGCCGCAAGTGTGGCTAACCGCGCAGCTCAGCTCCTGCACTTCCGCGCGGTATGAGGCTTTATCATGTTTGAGCCTAATACAATCGGCAAGAATCGGCAAAATAGTAGGAACAGAACAGCCAGTCTGGCGCTGGGCTGCTGGCGCGGACGCCTGGGGGGACCCTGACACAGACCCCTGGGCACTAAGGTTTCATCAACGCACACATCTAGATGCCTACCGAGTTTGGGGCCGGAAAAAAAGGCCAGGGTAATAACTTGTGGGTCCAGGTCTAGCCAGCCAACCAGCCTGAAATATGCTAGTTTTGTTCAGGGGGCCCTTAGGAAGTTATTTTCATATACCTACGCGGACCTACGTCAGAAGTTTTTGTAATCTGCCTTACCCCCCCCCCCCCCCCCCCCACCACCACCCCACCCCACCCCACCACCCCAAAGACCCATATCTCCGTCAGAAATTATAAGTAGGGGGTCAAAGTAGGGTCTATAGTGGTCCCCTCGACGAGCTCCATCCAGCTGTGGTCTTACATTTAGATTTGATCAAAGTTGGACAAAATGGTCAAGCAAACACCCTTTCCTAATCCTGATTCTGAGCTGAGCTAGCTAGTGTTGGTGTTTGAGAATTTTAAGATGGTGTTAAGCCTAAGTCGCACGCTTAAGTACCCTCCTTATTCCCAAGAAGTTTGGGGAGGAAAGATTGAGTTTCTGATTTGACCCTACTTTCACACTTGGTGTACTTAAAACCTGTGGAGCCGTGGAGGTCACTACTCGAGCTCTACCACGACACATTTACTCATTCTCGGAAACAAGCGCGGATTCGGGATGCTCTCGTTGTACACAGAGGGGGGTCGAACCAGTTTCGCGAGTATGCTTAACTTCGTCATATTCCGTATGGTGAGGAAGTTACGGAGATTTTTCCGAAACCGGCTCGACTTCTAAACGAGGATCAGCCAGCCTGGCAGGTGCCTCAACTTGGATCTAGAGGATCACGCCTCCATATTTACTCGTTGTCGGAAATAAGTGCGGATTTGGAACAGAGATTTGGAACAGAGATCTCTGATTTGGAAAGATCTCGTCGAGCTTGTGTCATAGGTCTGCTTAATTTTATCAGAGACCGAGTCCTGAGGAAGTTTTGGCCTCGAACAGTTTTCACCAGAGGAAAATTCTGAAAGCCGTCGGACCCCCCCCCCCCCCCCCCCCCCCCCCCTCTATTTGAGGGGTCGATATCTACCCCACCCCGACACATTTCCCGACTTTTTCCGATGGTTCCGGGGCTTGCGACCCCTTTAGGCCCCGATTCCGACATGCGGTACACGAGCAACTTCTTAAGGGCCCCCCGGTTTTGTTTTTTCTTTTAGTTGTGAAAGGAGTTTCACCCCAGGAGGTGGGTTTTCCGACACAAACCAGCGACGAGGATTCAGTTCGAATGACACGGGAGTGGAACTGGGGTGTTCCTGTACTACAGACCAGTCTCCATTGGTGCTATTAGGGCTTCCTCCCCACTCCCCCCCCCCCCCCCTCAACCCCAAACCAACCCAGCAGTACAAAACGAGGAAGTACAGATTCCAAAACGAACGTACTGGTGCATGCTCTTCTTTTAGATTAGCTTTAGCTTTGGGTTCCCTTCCTTTCTTTTGTTTCCTTTTCTTTGGACGGGGGGCAGTAAGTGGGGACCCCCTTTATTTGTTTCTTTCTGCAAGTCAACTACGCTCAACAACTCGCAAAACAAGGACTGAGGAACTCGCAAGTCAACTAAACGCAACGACTTCTTCCTTCTTCCCATCTCTTCTTTCTATCTGGGACCATTTCATGTTGTTCGATGGACCCCTTCGCTTGTAGCATCGAATATGACAAAACAGCCTAGAAATCCAGCACCGACGTTTTTGAGACGTTCGCCCTAAGAGTGGCTGAGTTTAAGGGGGGCATTGGCCATCAAGGAGCACAAGTCTAAAAGGCGTGATCAAAAGGTGCAAGAGGCGCAAGATGCATGCTAAAGCAGTAGTAGAAATGCCGGAATTGTTCTGGAGTAGGGTGGTTAAGAAAGAGGAAGAGGGAGAGGGAGGAAGAGAGGGAGAGGAAGAGGGAGAGGATGAGGGAGGAGAAGGAGGAGAGGTAGAGGAGGATGAGGATGTGGACGAGGATGAGGAAGAGGATGACCCCATGGCCCACTAGTGCTAAACCTCTAGGATAAATAAAAAGGTTGGTCGTCTAGGTGATTGGTTGTAATAATCCGAGCATGTGATTCGTATTGGCTGAGCATGAGATTAAGATAGGCCAAGCATGTTCATTTTATAGGCTATGGCATATTAGGGGGTTGGGGGCCCTAAAACCCAGGCCCTACCTCTCATGTACCAACCTTGTAGGGAAGGACTATCGGATTTATGGCCTCGTGGTGGTTGTCTAGTTATGTCTCCTTGATTCCGCCTCTAACGACCATGGCAGGGAGCTTGTCTGCCGTGGTCAACATGACAACATGGGTAGTGGTGAATGTTCGTTTGGTCGTGGGTTGGTCCCTCATATAAGTGCGCCTATTTTGCATATTGTAGGAGTGGCACCACCATTCGAACTGAATCCTCCGTGGTGCTGGTTTGTGTCGGGAGACCCACCTCCTGGAGTGAAAATCCTTTCACAACTTAAAAAAAAAAATGGTGATCATGCGCTTTGTCCGTGTGCCCACAAACGCTGAGTGTATTGTCTTATTTGATTTTTCTTGCTCCATCTAGGGTGCATAGTTATGGGAGCAGCACCATTAGAAAGGCCCTTCCAAGCTTTACAAAATGCACCCTACTTTGAGTCTTTGACCGGACTTTGACCCCCTAATTATTATTGTGGGAGGAGATAATGGCCTCCAAGTGGGTTCCGGAGCCGGGGGGTGGGTGGGTGGGTGGTAAACTCAGCCCTCTATAGGAAAAATGGGCATGGGGTAGGAGATTTGTTTTTTGCCCCCCCCCTCGTGCTATTGTAGCATTTCACGACCGTAGCTCTTTCTATAGTCTTACAGTCTACAGCCCCCCCAGAAACCCTACCCGTCTACCCACCCCCTCGCGGCTGCGAGGCAGACTATTTCCTAGAAAGCTCTGGGTCTGTGCGGGTCTGTGCAAACAAATTTTCGAGGAAGCCAGGCTGGCAGTCTGGCTGGCTCCGTGGTTGCAATCGAATCCAGATATCACGACGTTGGCAAATCTATGTGATACACTGCGATACAAAGAATCCCTCGAAAATTAATAATATCTCGGAAAATATCTCGAATACGATGCGCGGCGCGTTTGAATCCAATATTCAGGCCAGGGTGTAAGCTTTTCATCCTGATACGTCCGCAAGCACACCTACTATTGACTCAATCACTACGTTAGAGTACGTAGTAGTGACCATAACAGGTAATAATAGTTGAACATCGTGGTAAACAAATAATAGTTGAACATCGTGGTAAACATCCATCATTCATCACTCGGGTGGAGACGGAGGAGCCTCTTACTATAACTGTAAAACGTGATAACGGCCAAACAATGCTAGAATGAATGCCAGACCACAAGCACGCGGCGCGCGTTCGTGAAGGATGCCAGCTCATCAGAACACGTAGGTTAGTCCACGAATCAAATACCAGATGAAATACGGCAGCTGGGCTGTGTCACAAGCCCTTGGTTAGGTGGAAAACCTGACCGAGAGCAGATAGAGAATATACGCGGGTACTTACTGAACAACATGCAGCTTCTCCCCCAAATTCACAGTCCAAGAATTCACGATTGAAATCCCACATCATTCAAGTCGCCTATAATATTTTCACCATGCTGGAGTCGACTGCTCCTTTTGACGCCCTGACACAGTTGATTCACGAGCAAACGACGGTAAGAGCGTGCGCTTGTCGATGGTGGTGGCTATGTCGTCATATACATAATCGGCAAGAGGTTAGGACATCCACTTAGTTGTTCTAGCTGAGGATTCAGTAGCAAGATCCAATTCTTGGAATGCACCTTAATGCCGCCGCAGCGGAACTGCCCTCAGTCCATGGTTTTTTCTCGTCAAATCGTTGTTGGTCTTGCAATTCGGCTCATGGGGGCTGTTTCTCGCCACAGCATCCCATAGCTTCGCCGTAGTTCACTTTCTTCGCGGTGCCCAGTTTTTGCAAGATTTCACGAGGGAGACCTCGCCCCTTCATGTTTTACCGTCCCTTTTAGCGTACTACTTCTCTCTTATTGGCGCTCCAATTCTGCCCGCCCCGTCGACTATTTCTCCGCTCTGTTGCATGTGCTTGTGCGCGCGTGTACTTTAGGGACAAGGGCAACTACCCCTGGGAATTGTGACGGCAGTGGATGAGACCTTCCATGTCAGCTCAGCCCAGAACTTATGTAGCTTCTATTGTGAAGAGTCCTGCGTGCGCATTCATACCGCAGCATGCTACTAGGGTCTTTTTCACTGCTCATAACTTCGTGGGCCTTATACGTGCATCTCGGCTTTTTTGCTCATCTCCTTCTTCCCCCGTTAAGAAAGGCGTGTGGGATGCGTTCGCTGCCCTGGGGATCACCCCAGAAGACGCCATTGCCGCTGAATCCTGCGTCGCCATGGTGGCTTCTACGGTCGAGCAAAGCTTGAGGAATGTCTTGCAAAGAGTTCTCCCGCACATTCTTCCCTCAATCCAAAGGTGCGTATTTGTGGCCTTTCTTGTATAAAGATGCTTCACGATTCCATTGGAACTGTAGCCAATAGCTGCATGCGCTGCTGCGCATTCAGGGACGTAGTTCTGATTTTGATCATTGATCGATGAATCGACCGAGTGCCCTGACGGATTGTGCTGACTGGGAAGTGGAACTGCACCGTTGTACCGTTGTAGAACTTCATCGTAGGTGAACACGATTTCGCTGTGCTGTTCCTCCTACCACGCATTGTTTCCACTGCTTTCACCCTTGCCACTTTCGTTCATGCGTATATTATCTACAGCACGAATGGACGGCATGGACGGCATATGGACGGCACGAATGTTCTGTGTAGGGCGTGTCGAGAATGAGAATGATTGTCGATGCGCCCAGCTTTGTGCCGAACTGCGTCCAGTCTTACTCAGTTACCCCTCCTGACGTGTCCTTCCTTGTCTCTGCTTAGTTCCTTCTCCTGCCGTCCTGTCTTTTTCTTCTTGGTCTACTTGTTTCCCGTCTTCTTCCTCTATTTACCCCGAGCGTGTCATACAGTTTGATCATACCCTCTGAGCAAGCGCCTCATGCCACCGTGCTTGGCCGCGTCTCATCCTTCCTCATATACTCCGTCCTGCCTCGAACACCTCCACCACCTGCCTTCTTATTTTAGGAATGCCCAGAATCGGCTGCAACATAATGCTGCTTTGAGCGGTATGACCAACCAGGAGATGAACGCTTTCGTCACTGACAACAACTGGCTTAACTCCGACGTCAATTCTGGCTATCTTTACGAGAGTGGTGGAATCAGTTCCGCCTCCTCCTTGTCCGTCCCACTCAATGCCTACTTCAGCGACGACAGCCCTTTCTCCTCTGGCAAGCTGTCGCCCCTAGTGAACAGGAACAGCTGGATCGATCCCGAGCTCGTGCAGCTCGGTCAGCAGGATGAACCCAACAGCTTCAGATCGGATCCGATTTACCTCCCCTCCTCCAGGATGCCCCACAGTAGTCCCATGCCAGTCCTCCCAGCACCAAACACTGGTGAGTTCGCTGGCTGTTGTTCTTGTTCCTGTACTTTTCCTTTCTTGTTTCTATACTTTTGCTTCTTCTCCTGTACTTGGAACTGTGGCGCTAAAAAGCGAATCCCTCCCAAGGCACCGTGTCAATCTTCCCCTTCCGAGTGCCGACACCAAGGTGGCCAGTTGGTGATGGCCAGAAAATAATTGTCAAATGTGTCCCTCCATCTTCCACCATTATTCTTGTTTCCAACTCCTACCATTATTCTTGTATCCAACTCCCTACCTTCCTTGCTGCCCCAGTTGCTGTCTCTCTCCAACTCAATACCACGATCCTGGTTTCCAACTCCACACCTTCATTGCTGTCCCAGGATCTTTTGAGGGACCCGGTCAGGCAAACCGCTTTTTGGTCCTCCCTCATGCCGTGCGACTCAGCATCCTGGAGCTCATCTCAGCCAACTCAATCATCAAAGCTGATGACTTTGACGACAAGGTAGTGATTAAGATGGCGTTGATGATTGAGGCTTTCGGCGCTGATGCTGGCCTTGCTTTCCTGGACCAACTGAAGCAATGCACCACTGGCCAGAACGTGAGTGACCTGTACTGAAGTGTGTGGGTCGGGGGTGGGGGGGGGGGGGGGGGGCACTGGCCAGCATGCGAGTGACCAGCAGGACATAGCTTTTCTTTCCCGCTATGAGCAGCAGCTTCTAGGCAGCTCCCTGAGCCAGCAACTGTTCTAAGCCTCAAGATCTCAACAATATTGGAAATATAATTGTGTCACCTTCCAGATGCACTTTGTTGCTTCAAGTTTGGCTCAAGGCTCTCTTAGCTGCACAGAGAACGTATTGCCTCCTGCACCAGCATTCTCCCCACACGTCGCATGAAAGAGTCCCTACCACCTGGAGGGTGACACTTACTATGTCTGCCGTAGTGACTTCCCCCTGAAGTGGCGGAAGGGAGGGTCCCCTTCACACCACGCCCATTCAGACGTTTGTTTTTGCTCAAGCCCCCTGGCTGGTTAAACAACCTTACCTTAATTAACCAGACATAATCAGCTTTCTAGCGCTTCTGAAATTTTGAGGCCAAGTGGCTGGCTCCAGGAGCTACCCAGAAGCTGTTGCTTGTATCCGAAATGAAAAGCAGTACTGTCAACTTACTTTCTTCTACAGAATCCTCGGCACCTCTCCTCTGACCAACGTCTCCCATTACCTCTGACCAACATCTCTGTACCTCTTAACCTCTGATCAACACCTCTGTGCCCCCTTACCTCTGACCAACACCTCTGTCCCTCTTTACCTCTGTCCCTCTTTACCTCTGACCAACATCTCTGTGCCTCTGACCAACACCTCTGTCCCTCTTTACCTCTGTCCCTCTTTACCTCTGACCAACATCTCTGTGCCTCTGACCAACACCTCTGTCCCTCTTTACCTCTGTCCCTCTTTACCTCTGACCAACATCTCTGTGCCTCTGACCAACACCTCTGTCCCCCTTTACCTCTGTCCCTCTTTACCTCTGACCAACATCTCTGTGCCTCTGACCAACACCTCTGTCCCTCTTTACCTCTGTCCCTCTTTACCTCTGACCAACATCTCTGTGCCTCTGACCAACACCTCTGTCCCTCTTTACCTCTGTCCCTCTTTACCTCTGTCCCTCTTTACCTCTGTCCCTCTTTACCTCTGTCCCTCTTTACCTCTGACCCTCTTTATCTCTGACCCTCTTTACCTCTGACCCTCTTTACCTCGGACCAACATCTGTGTTCCTATGACCAACATCTCCATACCTCATTACCTCTGATCAACATCTCTTTACGACTTTACCTCTGACCAGCATCTCTTTACCTCGGACCAACATCTCCGTACTTCTCTACCTGTGACCAACATCTCCGTACCTTTTTACTTCTGACCAACAATTGTGTACCTCTGACCAACACCTCTGTACCTCTTTATCTCTGAACAACATCTCTGTTACTCTGTACCTCTGACCAACACCTCTGTACCTTGTCCTGCAGCCTGTACTGATGAGTGCTCCCGGCTACCTTCATGCTGCTATCACCAGCTTCTTTGAAATGTTGAAGGCCAATCACCTGAGGACAGCTGGCATTCAAGAGAGGGCTAGGCAGTTCTTGCCAGCCTCTCTGTATGAAGACATGCAAGTAGCGGTGAACTGTAACCGCTGGCTGCAGTGGAAGGACATCGACCATGGCATCATCCACTTCATCAGAAAGCTTCCTTACGAGGTAGCTGTCGAGAAGCTGAAGCTGCTCCGCACCCACTCCTTCAAGAATGCTTGGAACATTAAAGGTTGCATCATGAGCCTCCTGAGCTCCTCTTCCAGGACCAAGGCCATTGGCGCCAAGCCCATGGGGAAGCTGGTGCCTACCAGTGGTACCAGGCCCGAGGTTGCCGAGGCTGTCTAGCCTCCTGAGCTCCTCCTCTTCCAAGACCAAGGCCATTGGCGCCAAGCCCATGGGGAAGCTGGTGCCTACCAGTGGTACCAGGCCTGAGGGTGCCGAGGCTGTCTAGACCTGCATTGGAGCCACCCCTGTCACCACCATCACCACCACATCAACACCCCTGCACAGGTGACGAGAGCTGAAGAGGCATGCTTGGGAACTACCCCTCTAACCACCACCACCACCACCACAACAACACAAAAGGAGAGGTGCTGAGTCACCACTACCAACACAAAAACACAACAGCCGAGGTGCTGAGGCTGCCCAGTATGCCTTTGTGATGCCAATACCGTAGTGATGACTTAGTGGCATAGTGATGGCTTATTGAGCCCAAGTATGCCACTCATGCCTTCATGGCAAACTGCCGGTGGTATCTTGGTTACCGATCCAATGCAATTCGAATTCGAATTTACGCCATTGGTTGAACAGGTGCAGGCTGAACCCCCTGAACACCTGTCTAACACCCTGAACACCTGTTTAACAACCTGAACAGGTGCAGGCTTCCGTAGGGCAGGACATCTCGTAGCTCTTCATCATTTTCAACCCCTCCGGGAAATGTAAGTGGACCAGGGTAAAACAAAACGCGTGTGCTAGCACGTAAGATTTTGGAACCCATCTACGCGAACTAAAATGCTAATCCTAGAGACCCAAAGTTACATGCCAGGCACTGCCAGCAAATAACTAGACCTCCATGAAGACCCCCATCTAAACGATGTCCAGTTAACCCAAAATGAAAAAAAGTATGAACCTGAGGTGGACTATGTGACCCTCAAAACTCATCAGCCCTACAAGCTGCCATCATGTATTTGACCATCTTGACTATTGTTTTTGCCTATGGACTGCCCATGTCAAGCAGCATATTGCTTGTGAACTGCTGACACTCAAGAATGATGCTGCCTCATTCGCTGATATCTGCTGTGCACCCCCAACCCACAATGTGACACCCGACCACATCCATGAGATCTGTACTTCACAATTGCTTGACAACTGCTTTCCAATACTACCCTACACTCTTAGCATTATAATCAAAATGCTTGATGGTTGGTATGAATGAATGCAATACAATGAGTGCATAAATGCAATTCATTGCGTAATATACACTATGTCCAAGACAGGACGTTCAGGAGCAAAAGCATTCACTTCGCTGTCTGATTGAAAAAGAAAAGCAGTGGCATGAGGTGTCAAGTACCATAGTGTATATATAATATACACTATGTCCAAGACAGCACGTTCAGGAGTAAAAGTATTCACTTCGCTCCTTTTGCTCCTGGGCTGTTTGCAATGTTTCTTTTTTGGGCTACTTGCAGCAGCTTTCAACCAGCTCCAACAACCAGCCACTGGGTCAAGCCCAAAGCTTTCAGCTGCATTGAAATGCCCGGAATGTCAACTTTCAGACACGCTAGCTGGCTTCAGGTTTGGCCTAAGCACGGGGGAAAGGAGCTGCCTGGAAGCTGCTATGCGTAGCCCAAAAAAGAAACAGTGTATGTCTGTATGTCATGAGTCGTCTCATCGGGGGTACTCAGATTGCCCTCTAAACAATTAATGATTGCCCCGTCCTTGTGGTTAATGTTGAGGGTGGCAGGTCCCATAGCTTTTCTTGTTGGCATGCATTAGCAGCTTCTAGGCAGCTCCCTAAGCTAGCCACTGTGGCGCCCATAAACATGTTAGTAGTTATGGACAGCTGATAGTATATAGTAGGTTCAAGGTGCACTAGCTTGTGCCTGAGTGGCTTGGAAGTATATTTCCTAGAGCTGCCTAGAAACTGCCGCAGCGTAGCTGGAAATGAATGCTGTGGCAGTTCCTACCCATCCCCCAAAACTGAAACGTTGTGCGTCAGGCCTTGATGATCACCTCGTGTTCTGCATGTACGACATGACACGTTTAGCCTAAGCATGTCACAGTGCCTTAATAGTCTCCCACAAGACTGCTTTGGTGTGTAGATGGCATGTAGCAAACCAACATGTAGTGTAGCCAATTGAAATAGTTAAAATTGAGTGTAAGGGAGTCCCAAAGGCCAAACCAGCCTCACATGGTAAACGATACCCAACGAGGGAATGTGATCACTCGCAAAGCTTAGTGGGCTGAAGCTTTCTTAACAAATTGAATGCTTGGCTAAGTACAGAGAAAGATGACCTTACCTTGTCATTTACTCAGCCAAGCATTACATTTGTAAAGAAAGCTACTGCTCACCAAACATAACAATTTTAATGCTTCTCTAAGTACGCAGGAATATGATCTTCTCCATCATTCACTCCACCGTGACAAGCTATTTATGTGATTTTATGTGCACGTGCCCCCTATCATTTACTCTATCGATCATCATCTAATGTACATGAATTATGTGCAAATTTGCTATATCAGTAGACTGTATGCACATTTTCTCTCCTGTGGATCTGATGTGCATATGCTCACTTATCCTGATCAAGCTGTGCCACCTGGTTCTTGTGATCAGTATTATTTAGTAAAAACCTTAACCCTAAATCAGCCTGATCAAGCTGCATTAATACCACCAGTAGTAGTGCCCTACTACTGCCTGATCAAGCTGCACTACTACTTGTACTACTACCAGTAGTGCAGCTTGATTGGGCTGGTTTAGGGTTGGAGTGTACACGTCAGATAAGTCTTTTTGCTAAAAGATCACAACCGATTATTCCAACATTACAATCATTTATATAAACAGTCCATTATCAGCACGTTCAAAAGCTATGTGCGGTAGCTGTACAGGGCATGTGGACAGCTATTGCTAGCTATGTGAGGCAGTTCAGTAAGGATGGGAGCTAATGCCAAATCTAAAGCTTTTGTTCAGAGAGACAAAGGAGAGAAAATAATGAGAACGCCTGGTGGGGTGTGGTATAAAAAGAACCCGTTGAACGCAGGCAGAGAACGGTCTACCACCTCAACTGGACAAGCTACCATGGCGGTTGACAACGACCTGCAACGCTCAGGGTGGCCGTAGGGGGAATTGAACCCCCGACCCCGCTTCGTTTCAGCGATACGAATGAAAGAAATTATATGTCAGAGCTAGCTAATGTATAAAAGCAAGGTATGGACATTTGCAGCAGCCAAGCCAAGCCAAGCACTCAAAGCTGGCAGAGGCAGCTAATGTAAGTATGCAAGGTATGGACATTTGCAGCAGCCAAGCCAAGCCAAGCACTCAAAGCTGGCAGAGGCAGCTAATGTAAGTATGCAAGGTATGGACATTTGCTGCAGCCAAGCCAAGCACTCATAGCTGGCAGAGCTAGCTCATGTATAAAAGCAAGGTATGGACATTTGCTGCAGCCAAGCCAAGCCAAGCACTCATAGCTGGCAGAGCTAGCTAATGTATAAAAGCAAGATATGGAAATTTGCTGCATCAAAGCTTAGCGTGCAAGCCTCAGGTGTGTCTTCAGCCACACCAACGCACGCTTATACATTTTTAAGCGTTTTGGTCAAAGGACCATCATCAGACCAAGCAATTACTAAGTGAGGTACTTAGCACCAATATGGATCACTACCATGAGTCGAGCCCAGGTGCTCAGCAATCGCCTGGTATTTTTGACGGTTGTGTGATTCTTCATTTCCCCGATTTGCTTGGAAGTGGTGCAACTAATAATTGACATGATGAGCCATACTATTCTAACAGATGACCAATATGTGCTTTGGTAAAGTAGTACGTGGCAGGTCGACCATACAATAATACCAGAGCACCTATCGGTCATTTGTAACAGATGACCGATAGGTACATTGGTAGAGTAGTATGGTCAACTTATCAGAACGGCTCATCTTGACAAAAATGTTCAAGAAAGTTGCCCTGAAGTTTGTCTGGAGAGCGGCTCACCGTTTATTTTGGGGGCTGCGCGTAGCAGCTTTCACTCAGACAGCCACTGAGTTGAGCTGAAGGATTACAGCTGCATTGGAAAGCCTGTGATGCTAGCTTGCAGAGTCACTAGCTAGCTTCAGGTTTGGCCTGAGGGTGGGGTTAAAGGTGCAGCCTAGAAGCTACTATGCGCGCAGCCCAAAAAAGAGACAGCGTAGAAGTTTGGAGATTGGTTGTCAAAGATTATTTTTTTCCTGCACCAAACGATCAATGGTTGCGCCATTTGCAGTATGCATATGACATTTGCAGTTTTATCTTCACCGAGTGACTGGTGGATAGAAAACCGCAGTTTATACTTCACCCATTGATCGTTTGATGTGATAGCTCTTCCTTGACCCATTGATCAGTTGATGTGAGACTGCTGCTTCTACTTTTCACCCATGGATCAGTCGATGTGATACTGTAGCTTATACTTCGCCAAATGATGAGTGGATGTGGCACTGCAGTTTTGACTGCACCCAATGATCCGTGGGTGTGATACCAGTGTTTTTCTTTTCAGCTAAAAGCAGCAGCTTCTAGGCAGCTCCCCTGACTGGCTAGTAAGCCAAAGCTAATACAACGTAGTGAGTCTGGTAGCTTGCAGTATCCGCCGTCCATAAATGTTGAAATCTTGGGGCTTCACTCAGTGGGTGGCTCAGGGAGCTAACTAGTAGCTGCTGCACATGGCTTAAAAGAAAAAGTATGTGTGATACTGCTGATGCTCAAACCCTAAGATTTTGCCTGTGCTGTGATCTGATACTATTTGATCTGGGTCTCATATCTCTCCTCTCCGTGGATACCACGGTCCTTTTTAGTCACCGGTTAACTTGATGGATTCGTTGTGTCGAGGTAAACATGCCAGTGTCACACACAGTACATTACTGTGCTGCCTGGATTCGATGTGTCGAGGTAAACATGCCAGTGTCACACACAGCACATTACTGTGCTGCCTGGATTCGATGTGTCGAGGTACACATGCCAGTGTCACACACAGCACATTACTGTGCTGCCTGGATTCGATGTGTCGAGGTACACATGCCAGTGTCACACACAGCACATTACTGTGCTGCCTGGATTCGATGTGTCGAGGTACACATGCCAGTGTCACACACAGCACATTACTGTGCTGCCTGGATTCGATGTGTCGAGGTACACATGCCATTGTCACACACAGCACATTACTGTGCTGCCTGAATTCGATGTGTCGAGGTACACATGCCAGTGTCACACACAGCACATTACTGTGCTGCCTGGATTCGATGTGTCGAGGTACACATGCCAGTGTCACACACAGCACATTACTGTGCTGCCTGGATTCGATGTGTCGAGGTACACATGCCAGTGTCACACACTGTACATGCCCGTTCTGCCTATGGTACGGTGTCTGTGGATTGTTTCTTTTTTAGGCTACTTGCAGCAGCCTCGAACCAGCTCCAACAGCCAGCCACTGTGCCCAAAGCTCTCAGCTGCATTGATGCCCGTAATGTCAACTTTCAGATGCGCTAGCTAGCTTCAGGTTTGGCCCAAGCATGGGGGAAAGGAGCTGCTGAGAAGCTGCTAAGCGTAGCCCAAAAAAGAAACAGTGTGTCCATGGTACATGCCTGTGTTGCCCACGGTACAATACCCACGGTACATGACAGTGCCGCCCACGATTGATTTGTTGGATTTGAACCTCGTTCTTTAGCCTACTCTGGGATGCTAACCATCTTCCAATTCGAAGTCCCCTGTGCGATACCCGCAGAAAACACGGAGGATACGAAGCAGATTACACAGTTTAAAGACTTGTTCAGTTACCCACGATCATCAAGTTGCATCGAGGTTGACGCACTTGAAATGATACCTTCATTCTCATGTTTACGATTTGTTGGGGTTCAATTCACCAGTGCATGTTTCGTATACAGCCCAATATTCAGGTTGGGCAAGTATATTTAGCCTATTTGGGTACGCCTTAACCGGCTAGAGTGCGAGAAAGAGAGACTCATATGTGAATCATATAAATCCATGGCCACGACAACGAGGCAAGTAGCGATGGCCATTTTCTTTCGCTCGAGGTCGTAGCAACGCTGAGGCAAACAGGGTACGAAGTACCCATACAAAAAGGTACGAAGTACGAAGTACCCAGACAAAAAGGTAATGATAACGCCTGGTGGGGCGTGGTGTTAAGGGAGCCTGCCGTACGCGGGTGGGGAGCGGTCTCCTCAACTGGACAAGCTACCATCGCGGTTGACGACGACCTGCAACGCCAAGAGCGACCAAAGGGGGAGTCAAACCCCCGACTCTTCATTCTCAAAGTGATTTAGTCCACCACTGTACCAATATATATCACTGAAAGAGGCTGAAGGACCCATAGATACCAGCCGGTGCCAACTGGCACCCGTGCTGCACTTGCTGAGCAGCACAACCTTCGAAGCCTGCCGGTACGCAGCCTAGAAGACAGGGGAGAAGTAGAAGCTACTTCGTGTTACATTGACATCTTTCACTACAGAACCCTCGAAGGGGCTGACTAAAAAGGGTGGCTACTTGGGCAGTCCTGCCCCCTAGCAGTACACACACACGAAGTCGTACTCCAACACGTATCACGACTGCAACTGAAATTACGTTATACCTCTGGGCCGTTATTTAAACAGTGCTATTTATTCAGTATATGCGCACAGCGCTAAGCACCCTGCACAAAGCCAGTCTGCTGACACATTCGTATGTATGGTTAGGGTGGAAGTGAACACTAATAGACCCTCTACGGCTCTGTTTATTTTGGGGGCTGCACAGTCGATTCTAGGCAGCTCCCTTATCCCGTCCTTGGGCCAAACCTGAAGCTATGTATAGCGAATGAAAGCTAGCCAGGTATTCCAATGCAGCATCAAGCTTTAGGTTTGACCCACTAGCTGGCTAATGTGGCTGGCGGGACGCTGCCATGGGCAGCCCCCAAAATAAACAATCATGTCTTCACCCTATTTTCTCAACTCATCGGTCACTACCAAGCACTAAAGACGAGCATGGAGACAACCCAGTCTGCATTTGAGTTGAAGCCCCCCAAAGCTGTAAGCCCTTATGCTGCCTTCTACTTCACTCCCCCGTGCCTTTTCACCCTGTCTCTTCACCCGACTCAAGTTGTCCGTGGGTTAAGTCGCCATCAGGGTGCTACAAAGCGCGTGCGGCAGCGTGATTTCACGCACGCTTTTTGAGCCTCACTGCCCTTTCGCGCAGATTTTCAACTACATGTGTGCGCTTTAAGCGCTGACCAATTTGACAAAATGTAGTACCCTGGTCGCCATATCCAATGTTTGTCTTGAACTTGGTTACATGGCTCCAGCCAGTCATTTAGCCGCTCCCTGAGTCCCAGTCTTCGGCAATACAAATAAATTGCTAGGGACAATCTATAAAAACAAAATATAAGCATTATGCAAGGGGGGGGGGAAAGTGAAAACACCATCCCCCAAAAGTGAAAACACCATTCCCCAAAAGTGAAAACACCATCCCCCAAAAGTGAAAACACCACCCCCCAAAAGTGAAAACACCATCCCAAAAAAGTGAAAATACCATCATCCCCAAAAAGTGAAAACACCATCCCCAAAAAGTGAAAACACCATCCCAAAAAAGTGAAAACACCATCCCAAAAAAGTATGAAGGGAGTAAAGGACCCTTCAGCAGACCCCCCCCCCCCCCCCCCCCCCCCCCCCGGCTCCAGAACCCACAGTACAGCCACTATCTCAGCCACCACTTAGTGCTATGGTGTCTAATTATGCTCATGCTACATGGTTTTCAAAGGCCTATCGATTGAGGTTCGTCTCGAGCCCATTGGGAATGTTTGAAGCATAGACAATCATCATCATCAATGTTACATTGTTAGGTGGGGCTTGGTGGTCTGGGCTTCTGCCCCGTCAGCTGCCGTAGTGCTCAAAGGCCGGAAAAAAACTGTAATCAAATGCTTTGATGCGCTGCTGAGTCTCGACTTCTGTTCGGCCGCAGCCAAGCACGCAAGACAATTATGATGGCGCCCTAAGTTTCCGTGGTCGCTGCTGAGCAATTGTTATTTGTTTACCGCTCTAGTCGCAGGTAGTTCCCCTTGATTGTGGGTCCATCGGATGACATCAAATAGCACTAGGCACCAGAACGAAAACAGGCACACAGTCAGGGTGCTTCAAACGGACCCCAGCAGGGTACTTCAAATGGCCAAATTGGCCAGCGCTTTAGCGCACTTGAGAACAAAAAAACTGCGCTTTGTACTGCAAAAAGCGCAAAAACTGCGCTTAAAGCGCAGAGGGGGTCAAAAAATCGGCGCTCAAAAGCGCAAAAGCGCGCGCTTTGAATTACCCTGGACCCCAGGGGTTGCGTCTTGGGTCGCATCCAATTTGGTAGGTTGCGTCCTGGGACGCAGTCAGGTTCTTGGGCTGCGTCGTACTATCAACAGAACCCTGAGCCCACGGCAATGGAGTGGTGGTGGGCCAATCAACTGATGGGTGAGACGCAACCAACATCTTGAACCTGCGTCTGCGACGCAACCAACATCCCGAACCTGCGTATGGGATGCAACGGACCCTCCCATGTTGCGTCCTGCGACACAGTGACGGGCAGGTGACGCAGTGAGACGCATGGGATGCACTGGGACGCATGGGACGCAGTGAGACGCATGGTAATGAGGGGAGACGCAACCAACATCCTGAACCTGCGTCTGCAACGCAACCAATCTACGAAAGCTGCGTCTGCGACACAACGGACCCTACCCATGTTGCATCCTGCACAAATCTGCAGTTATTTGTTTAACCCTACATCAGGAGGTAGCATCCTCCATGAAAAGTTGAGCGTAGCCGATCGATTTATTCCGAATATAGGATGTATTACATTACATTACATTACATTACATTACATGTTAAAGTCTACTTGACACCGCGAGGGTGTATGAGACTCTGTGCTTTAAACAAAAAGAAAAAGCACCCACAAAGCAAAAAACCCCATTACATCAGGGGTGTGTCGAGGACAAACAAACCAAACTCCCAACCACCGTTTTGGTGGCGTAGGTATTAAACCCCTTAGAGCCGGACCCAGATCTCAACCACTTACAGTGGCGGAGGTAAGAAGCTAACAAATGAGAAGTCACAAGAAGAAGAAAAAAAGGGATGATAAATTACGGTGCCACTAAGCAGTCCAGGGCTTCCTGTCTTGCTCTTGTATGTATGTATATTACAGGTATACCGTATGCGCAACATGTAATGGCAAGAATAAAGATTGGCAAATGAGGTTTTAAACCATATTTCGTGGATCAAAATTGCGTGGCAAAACTAATTTGGCAAAGGGTTTGGGTCTGGGACTTGCTCAGGTTTTGACCTGGAAACATTTGGCAAAGCTGCAATTTGCTTGTTACATTTCCTTCTTCCATATTTAAAAGGGGTTTCTTGGGAATGCTTTTAAAAACAGTTCCTCTTGGTCTTAAACTGGAAAATAAATGATCAAATTCAGGGCTCTGCCTTGCTAACGGTGTACCAATTAAATCAGGAACAATGAAAATCAATTAAATCAAGGTCACTATCCAACTCCTCATCTTTAGTGGGCTGGTCATCCTCACTCCTGCCAGAAGTACCAATTACTAATTGTAGTTATTGCATTTGCCACAGGCTGTCCCACTGCTACAAGCTACACATCCTTCGCTCAAATAATTCTGACAACCCAGCTTTGGGTCATGCCAAGCCAGGCAAGGGTTGCATTTAATAACCAAGTTTTACAGTGAAAACAACTAAGTACTAGTTACTAACTGTAGTTAACCACAGGCTGCCCCACTCTTGCAAGCTGCACATCACCATCACCAGCCGTCGTGCAGTCCCAAGCCTTTGACCTGCTTCTGCCCCTTCTGGCAAATGGTATGCTTTGACACTGGCATCAAGTACAACCCTGTATGGTCCATGTTGACCACACAGGATGGTGGCACTGCATGCAAATTGATTCTTGGAGGGTTCACACCACCTGATGTCTCATATGCTGCCATCTCTTCCAGGGCAGCAAAGACCACAACCTGCAGGGAGAGGGGAGAGGGGGGTGTGTGTGGGGGGGGTCTGTGAGAGGGATCAAGGCAAGGCAGAAGGGCAAGGCCGTAGGATGGGCTGTAGGCAAGGCATGACATGATCGACTGTACGTAGGCAAGGCAAGGCGAGGCAAAGCAATTCGGCTGTAGGCAAAGCAAGACATGATCGGCTTTGTGCAAGGCAAAGCAAGGCAAGGCAAAGCGATTCGGCTGTGTACAAGGCAAGGCAAAGCAATTCGGATCGGCTGTAGGACCATTCGGCTCGCAGGGCAAAGCAAGGCAGGGCAAAGCGATTCGGCGGTGGGCAAGGCAAGGCAAAGCAATTCAGATCGGCTGTAGGGCAATTCGGCTCGCCATGCAAAGCAAAGCAATTCGGCTGTGGGCAAGGCAATACATGGTCGACTGTAGGCAAGGCAAGGCAAGGCAAGGGGCAGCAATTCGGATTGGCTGTAGGGCAATTTGGCTCGTAAGGCAAAGCAAGGCGAGGGAACGCAATTCGGCTATAGGCAAGGCAATAAATGATCGACTGTAGGATCAAGGCAATGGAAAGCAATTCGGATCGGCTGTAGGGCACCTCAACCAGAGGATCATCTTACCTGGTGCTTTCCCATCTTCTTCTGAGGTCGAGAGGAGTTACGTGCCCGCTTGCGGTTGACCACCTGCTCCTCGTTCTGCGCGCGCCTGCAACATGTACAGGGGGGGAGGGGGAGAAACATTAGGGGCTGAGCAGCTTAAATCGCCAAGCGAGTTGACCAATAATTGCAGATTGAGGAACATGAGGCGCATAAGACGGGACACGCAGCTTGCCCGTTACCTTCTGGAAAGGTCTGGATAAGACGATACTTTGAAGCAGCATCCACGATGAGTAGATAAGACCCTGGATAAGACAGTGGGCCGTGCGGTGAGTTATTTACGCGTGGAGAATTTTCAAATCCCACGTACTGCTGCCGAGTACACTTGAGGCGGTTAAAAGGGTGACAGGTGTAACTTGGCAAGCGCCCGTGACCCGGGACCGGCTCACTTACGTGCTGAAACGACGTTGACAAATGGTCGTTTGCCAAATCATTTGCCATTACATGTTGCGCATACGGTATGACCAAATTATTTGCGATTTGTTGAACATGTTTTCAGATTTTTCTGGGCACTTTATTTAGGGGGGGGGGGGGAGGGGGTCAGCCCTCATTTTGTTTTTTGCTAACTTTTTACTCAGACCTCCAAATGCAATTCTGAGAGCACCCATGAGTAGGTCTAGGGAAGGGCAGTCCATTGGCATCACTTTGGACCTCGTGCAATAAGTATATACCCCCCAAACCCAAACCCAAACCCAAACCCAAACCCAAACCCCCCAACCCCCCAACCCCCCAACTCCCCAACCCACACACAAACCGACAGCAACTGAATCGAATCGAAACGCCACCTTTCTTCTGCTCCTTTCCTTTTCCGTGCCTCTTGGCATTCCCTTTCTGTTTTTCTTTCTCTTTCTTTCATTCTTATTTCTGTACCAAGGATGGAGCAAATTGCACCAACAATCCACTCAATTGTCCCATGTGTACATCTGGAAGTACAGCATGTCTGCCCACTGGAAGGGGAAGCATGGTCGAGAGGTGGCGCCAACTGGTCTGTGGGAGCTACAGACCAAGGAGTTCATGGGGAAGATTGCCAAGCAGTTGAAGCCTGACAGATAGACCTCAAGGGGCAGTGACCAGACCAGAATAATGATTTTAAAAACAGACCATGTGCACCGTTTTGTTTTTTAATTGTGTTTTAGAATGTCTGTGCTGGGTCTGATTTTAACATATTTTTCTGGCCCCCTCCAGCGAATGCAAAGGGTGGCTTAAGTACTTGAACAACTTGGGGGGTATCAGCATGAATAACAGTGCTCTCACTTGTTTTATGTCTTGGTGACTACTTATGTACTTCCTTAGAACTATCGGCTCTGCCAGTACTGTGCCAGCTTCCCGTAGTGACAGCTTCCTTTAGACTGAGTCATCCTTGAGTGACTCAGTGACAGCTTCCTGTTGGCTGCGTCACCGGTCTGGCCTGTACCCTGTTAGGTTCCTGGCTGCCGCCCCTTTCTCCACTGGTGCCCCTTAATGGGTCTCCTGTGCTTGTAACTTACTCTCGTCTCCGCATTTATAGATTGGCGTGTCTGCCCACACTTTGTCCACTCTCCGGAGTGTTATCCAAGCTGATAGGTTATACGGTCCTTCATTTACTACCACTGCTTTACGATGCAACTTCCGCGAGGACCTCCCGCTAATTTTGAGAAACTCCATGACATGGATGGTCTTTCCTGGACGCGCGGGATGCGCAGTATCATTCTCAGCGATGGCTGCGACTGGTCCTTCCAACGGAGGACCCGGCTCCTCTTGATGATTGGCTAAATGTTTGTGCGCCAGCGGCCTCTGCTAACGGTCATGAGAGTCCTTCCGCCATCGTGAAAGTAACCCCCCCCCGGTCATTCCTCCATCTTCTCTTCCTTTTCCTCCCCTGCCGTCTGTCGCCTCCTCCCGTCTGTCGTAGATGACTGTGACGTGCAGACTCAAGTCGGCGACTAGCCTGGACATCGGTGGAGATACCCCGTCTTCGTCTGCTCGCGTCCTTGACGTCGCTAACCTTTCTCCGGTGTTTGAGGCTCTGCCTGCATACCGGAGGTTGCCAAGCCGACCAAGCTCCCTGCTGATGTCTACGTCGTCTGTGCCCCCTTTGCTCTGCCCAGCCGACGGTCGGCTACTGGCATGAGCTTGCGCTCTAGTGGCTCTGTGCTACCTTCTTGAGAATTTTGTCGATCAAGCTGGCGGATCGCCGGCACTGCCGTAGGGTTCGCCAGAGGAGGACGACCTACGCGTCTGGACCTGGAGATTCTGGAGGTGGTAGGAAGCAGGGGGGTATGGTCAGCACCACTACGGGTGCTGCTCCCCTCTACCCCCCAACCGGGTGAGTCGAGCGATAGAGGGGGGGACTTGGGATTGACTGATCATCGACGGCGGAATATTAGGACCTTTACATGCCTCGGCTCTGCTTTTCGCATCCTAACGATAAATTTTCGAATTCTGCCCTTGCGATTTGCGATTTTCTGCACCAGGTGCGACTTGCTGCACTGTCATTCTCGTCTCCTTTTTCCCATACCTCTAATCTCGACTTCGACCTAACGCTTCCCCACCTTCTGTCGTCCCAGGTCTCGCAGCCCCGGACTTCGCCCATGCCTACAGGCCGAAGTGGACGCCGTCCTGGCCCTAGTCCAGCGGCCGTGGAGGATCTTTGGCATGAAATCTTGGTGGATATTTTTCTCTCTTAGGCTCCTTGTGACCCCTGGGTGCGTTCCGTGGTTCGACAGAGGTTGCTACTTTGTCTTCCCGTGCCCCTGGTTCCCCCCTTAGGTGTATGCCTTAGCTACGTGAGTTTGGGTTCAAGTGTTTGAGTTCTGATAGGGCTTAGGAATTTTTAGTTAAGTGGTATAGAGGCATGGTTGATCTCGATTAGTTGGGGCATGCATGAGTTGTTGATGATGACACTGCTCAGCATGGTGCTAGTGTGTTATCTTCGCAATCGCGTGTTCATCTAGGGAGACAAGACTCCTTCGGAGCTTTTCTTTGGGGTTGCACCTGATGTGTCGTTGTTGCGTTTGTTTGGTTGCCCTTGCTATGTCACCTTAGTATTGGGAAGTCACGCAACAGCTAGTTAAAAAGGCATTATTTGGTAGACTGGTTGTTATTCCCTGGTGAGTAAGGGTTATTATATTTGGGTTCCGATGTTGCGCCAGGTCGTAGAGAGTAGTGATGCACTCTCTATCTCCAGTTCAGTTCTAAACTGTCTTCCTGGGCTCTTCCATTAGTATGGGTCCCCCGTGCCCGCTTGCATCCCTCCTGTCATCAAACGGTGATATGTTACGTGGCGCCGGTAATTCCCTACGCCCTTTAACAACCCCAATTGTTGTTGGCTGGCCTGGCTGGGATGTATCATTGTTGCATTCTAGACCAGGGCCTGATCTTGCTGTATTGTGTGTGAAGTTTTAGGGCGGGTGGGAGTTGTATATCCAAACTATAATCTTAGCCGAATCTCAGGGGTTACCAGGCCCTCCTCTGTGCCACGTTTTATCGGTGAAGCTTTAGGATTTAGACAGCCTTCGATCATAGTGGTACCTGGATCAGGTCCATTGCCTAATAGTCGCCAACCTCCGACCACCTCGGATGGCTCGCGGGTGTCGATAATTCCTTCGCCTCCTGTCATCCCTGGTGGATTATTCGGGTCAAGCCCATGTGATGATGTAGCCGTTGCCGAATGTGTAAGTGATGATCTTGAACACTGGTCTAGTTTGATACTGCGTATGGCTGGGGTGTTACGGTCAACCCAGGATTCATTGTTTTAGGTGCTGCTGGTTCTCATACGTAGGTTAATATGGCCCTATGTGTGGGTGCCTATTCCTCAGCACCGCCTAGACTGTCTTATAGGGTAGTCTAGATTGGTGGAGCGTTACGACGCTTTGTTTCGGCAGCTTCCTTTCAGCTGTCTTTCTTGGTTTTGGTGGAAGGTGGTAATTAATTCAGACCACCGTTATAGCGTCTTGATGGTTTCTGACTCTTAGTTCCATAGGCAGATGGTTCAAACGGTGGAGCTCATCATAGATTAGCTATTTCTTTTTACTCCACACTGTTTTTAGATCACCCGCCCCTTAGGTGATTATAGCTTTTTGTGGAGTGTAGTAGTTGTTTCCCTTCGGATTTTACTGTAGTTTGGTGGGCTGGGTCATCTTGCAGTTGTACTTGCAGATGTCCTTGCAGTTGTACTTGCAGATGTACCGCCGCTCACCTCTTTCTTGTTCTTCCAAGTGTATTTCAAGCGCCCTTTCATTCCTTCCTTGCAGTAAATTCTTTGAAGTCCTTTTTTTCTGCGTTTACTATTTTCACGTGGACAATGGGGTTTTCTGTACTGTGTTTGTACGTCTAAACTTCTATTGTTCATTGGACTTTGTTTCCTTTGTTGGTTACGAGTTCCTTGAAGTTTAACTTCGCATCCTTTGGATTTTCAGTTGCTGCAGGTTTGGTTTGCTTGTGGTTAGGCGCTTGGTTTGTCTTGAGTGCATGAGTTCTTTGCGGTGCGATACCCACCTCCTAGAATGTTTTAGTTAGTGCCGTAACTGGGGATTTATGATAATAACTTTCATAAAGCTTCTTACTTCCATCTTTGAGTAAGAAACCAGTTCATCATGGTTTTTTCATCCCACCTGGTCATGAATTCTATGCTAAGAATAGTTTTTTAGAGGTAGTGGGATTTTTCCATCGTAGTCTTTAGTGTCCTCTTGTCTGCGTCCTTTAGGCTTTGATTCTCTCGTGTGCTGCGCGCTCCGATATTTCAATCCGTCTCTTTGGTTATCATTGATTGGCGTTTAGGTTCCTATTCCTCGGATCGGGTTTTCTATACCGTTGTTCCCCAACTTTGATATACGATTTTTTCAGTCCTTCTCTTTAGGTTAAGTTCTCGGTTCTTTCAGTCACCGTTGTTCCCCTTCCTTTGGTATTGGGATTGATTTCTGTTTGGCCTCCCTGTGATTTTCTGGTTTGGTGCACTATTCTGATGAAATAGTATTTTGCGCTTACCATGGATGGTTACATTTCCATTTTGGGTACCCATGGAGGGTACATTTCCATTTGGTCTCAGCTCAGCTCGGTATGAACCAGTTTTTTGCTGCACATACATTTTTCTCGGATACTACAGTGGTTTTGGGTTGCATCCGTCTCATCCTTTTCCGCGATTCTTAATAAATTTTTGTGCTCCAGTTAATGGTTTCTATGTCCAGTGCCATGTGGAGTACTCGTCTGGCATTCACCCTGCGTCATAGAGTGGATTTTAAAAGATCAGCATGAATATACGCAAGGTGCTCTCACCTATGTTTTATGTCTTGGTGACTACTTAGTACTTCCTTAGTACTAATCGGCTCTGCCAGTACTGGCCAGCCTTCCCGTAGTGACAGCTTCCTGTAGACTCGAGTCATCCTTGATGACTCATGGACGCTTCCTGTTGGGCTGCGTCACCGGTCTGGCCTGTACCCTGTTAGGTTTCTGGTCTGCCGCCACCTTTCTCCACTGGTGCCTCACTTATGGTCTCCGTATGCATTTGTAACTTACTCTCGTCTCCGCATTTATAGATTGGCGTGTCTGTCCCACAACTTTTCCACTCTCTAGGAGTGTTATCCAAGCTGATAGGGGGGGGGGGGGGGGGGGGGGGGGGCAGAACTGGTTTTTGACTATCTTGCTATCCCTGCACTAAACATTTGAGGGACGCCATTGTGTGCGCCATACTGAACCTCTGAATCTATATCTAAGTTGAAAAAAAGGTATTTATATTTGAGAGAGTATGAGTGGTTTTACTTTTTTTTTTATCCAGATAAAACGGGCCAGTCAGCTAGAGCCAACAAATGGATTCCCCCTTTTCTACAGCTAAGACCTGACCCGTTCTATAAAATTTTTTAGACTTCCAATTTTTTTTCCGTGCTAGTTATTAGCACCTATTCGTAAGACAATCGGGCTAGATCGGTGTTATTACTATTATGCTACCTATACCTACTAGTCATTAAGTGACACTCGCGACACGCTTTAAGACGGTCACTGGATTGTTATACTCTTTTTTTTTTTTGTTTTTTATTTATTTTTTTTCTCTTTTGCAGCACCTCAGGTTTTTTAGGCGATACGTCTGCAGCTTTTATTTTTTATACTCCCTCTACATGTTTTGTTTATGTTGTGAAAGGATTTTCTCTCTCCAGGAGGGGTGTCCCGTAGTGTCCCTACACAACGAGCCGACACCGAGAATTCGTTTGAAGACGTTTCCCCCCTAAAAAGCTTAGGCTCAAATTTGCGTTGGTCATTATCTTTTTTATTATCGTTTGAACAACCCTAATCGTGTTACTGCTTTCTTCGAAAATTATAATCATACCAGGAGATATTACTGTAATAGTCGTTACAAATCTGATCCGGCACAGAAATTCAAGGCAGATGAACGCAATATGCATAGTGATTTGTGAATCATGGTTCTCTATTACTATGTACTCTATGACTCAACAGGGAGAACCGTACTGCCTATTGGCGCGTGGCCTAGACAAAGCCGTTAAACTGATGGTTGTAGAGACCTGACACTCTATAACCAGTCATGAGCTCGATCCATGTCACACCCCTGGTTTTCCGTGGGTATCGTAAGGGGGCAGTATTGTATTTGCAACGGATACCCTGTGTAGAAACCTTGTAACCATTAACTGTTATTGTATCTTGAAAATGATCTTGTTACATAGCTTCCGCCGAGCTTCTTTGGGCTGCTCGCCGTCTTCTTGTATCACTATGTGGCTCCAACACTGGAACACCTTACTGGCCTACGGCGCTTTTAAATCATCATCAATTGCGGTTCACTCAATCGTTTTATGACTTGTGGACTACTTATGTACTTCCTTAGAACTATCGGTACAAAGCCAGTACTCATTTCTGTCTGTAGCTGTGTCAGCTTCCAAGACTGTTCAATCCTTCCTAGCCAGCATGAACGCTTCTCCCCGTAGGCTGGCGTCACCGGTTCTCCTGACACCGCTGTAGGCCTGTACCCTGATTAAGTCCAGGCTTTTCTGCCCCTTTCTCCGCGGTGGCCCTTGTGGTTCCCAAAAACAGTCATTGTCAAGTTATCTCATCTCCGTGTATAATTGTCGCGTCTGACCGTGCAAGCATCTCTCCACTCTTGGTGTTTAAGCTGATAGGTTATACGGTCCTTCATTTCACCCACTGCCTTTGTACCATGCAATCTCTCCTCTCGCGTGGACCTCCGCCGGCTTCGAGAAGCTCCATAATCTAATGTCTTTCTTGGTCGCGTGGTATGGCACATGTCATTGTGAGTCATGGCTCGACCGCCTTCCTTAGGAGCCGAATTCCCCAATGAGTTGGCTTGATGTTGGCCACTACGCCTCTGCTGCCGGAGAGCAGTTTTCCTTCCGCCATCGGGAAGTCACCCCGCACCCCCCAGTCATTCCCTCCTCAACTTTTATGTTCCTTCCCTACTGTCCGCTTC
>JACBWV010000224.1:0-15948 GCA_013435795.1 Chlamydomonas sp. ICE-L | reverse complement strand
CCACACACACAATACCTGAATACACACAGCACACACCCTACCTGAGGACTGACACACACACACACCCTACCGGACGGACACAACCACACACGGACGAAGCACACACAACATACCGGACGAACACACACCACACACACACGGACGTAAATGGACACACAGGACGAAACAAACACACACAGGACGGACACAGCACTCGGACGGAACACACACACCACGAACGGAAGACACACACACACAAGAGACCGGACGGACACACACAGACGACCGGAGTACACACGACAAGACGGACGGACACACACACACACACAAACCACACGAACCTGACTACGCACACAACGACCGTACAGAACCCACGCACTGGACGAGTACATACACACACACCCCACACACACACGACTGACGGACGAACACACCACACGTACTCGGAGAACAACACACAACTACACGACCACACACACTACGACCTGTACGAACACACAACACTACGACCGAAACGAACCACACAAACGACCGGACGAACCACACACACACTACCGGACGGACACACACCACACAGACGCGGAGCGAAAAACACAGACACGACCTGACTAACACAACCACACATCGACCGGACGTGACACCAACACGATACTCAGCACAAAAGCGCGAGGCCCCACATCCCTATCCTTACCATCACCCAGGGCCCCACTACCTTACTTAACACACACACTACCTTACGTAACACACACCCAAACACTTACGTGCATTCACATAACGTACTAACCACACACCACACTTACACACTACCTTACTTACACACACACACTACCCGTACTACACACACACAACACGCCTTACTTTACACAACACACACTACCTTACTTACACACACACACACACACACACACTACCTTACTTACACACACACTACCTTACTAACACACACACTCCCTTACTTACACACACACACACACACACACACTACCTTACACACACACTACCTTACTTACACACACACTACCTTACTAACACACACACACTACCTTACTTACACACACACTACCTTACTAACACACACACTACCTTACTAGTCAGCAACACAACCCAAACACTACCTTACTAACACCACCCACTACCTACGTACACACCCACATAACTACCTTCAACACACCACACTACCGTACTTCACACAACCGACCTTTACTAACACAACACACACTACCTAACTTACAACACACGCTACCGTACTAACCCACCACCTCAACCTGACTCACACACAGCACACACTACCTGGACTCACACACCACTACCTTACTACACATACACCCACCTAGGACCCCTTCATTACACACACACTACCCGTACTAACAAACGACACCACTACCTTACTTACCACACACACCTAGCCCTACTAACACCCACAACACACCGTACAACCCCACACACACCTTACTTACACACCCACTACCTTACTACACCACACACCTTACCTACGTACAACACACCACTACCTGATTTTACCACACACTAGCCTTCACTACCACACACCTCCTTACTACCACACACTACAACCTTACACACACCCACACTACCTTACTACCCAACACTACCTTACTAACACACACACACTACCTTACTACCACACACACTACCTGACTCCACCCACAAAACAAGGCACACCTACCTTTCCTAACACACACACAGCGCAACACTACCTACTCACCACACACACCGACCTTACTTACACACACGACCCCTTACGTAAACACTCGCCCTACATCATTACACAACCGCCCTTCCTATCACCACACACCTCCTACTCACACCCACACACTCCTGTACTTACACACACACATACCTTACTAACACACACACACTACCTTACGTACCCACCACACTACACCGTACGAACACACCACTCTACCTTAGACTTACCCAAACCTACCTTACTAACACACACACACTACCTTACTTAACACACACACTACCTTACTAACACACACACACTACCTTACTTACACACACACTACGCTACTGACTCCCACGACCTTACTTTACACAAACACACCTGCTAACACCACCCACTAACTTTCTACACACCCCACTAGCCTTACAACACACACCCCCGACTTCCTACACAACACACTACATTACTCAACACACCACCTACTACGAACCACACACACTCACCTCCTTACAAAAAAAAAAACACCCGACCTCACTTACACACACACACCTGACGAACCCACTACCTACCTTACTTACACCCACCCGACTTACTTACCCAACACTACGTATAGAAACCCACCCCCCCACTACATACGTAATCACTCCCTACCCTTCTCCACATCACACACCTCGCTTTACTTTCACACACACTACCTTGACTTTGCACACCCACACACACTACCTTCCTTACACACACACTACCGGTCTAACACACCCACTACCTTACTACCCACACCACGACCGTACCAACACACACACACTACCTCGACGACACACCACACTACCGTACGAACCCCCACCCTACCTATACTCACACGACACACACTACCTTACTTACACACACACTACCTTACTAACACACACACTACCTTACTTACACACACTACCTTACTTACACACACACTACCTTACCAACACACACACCTCCTTACTTACACCACTCAACACACTCCCCTTACATACCCCACACCGACCTTCCTTACACACACACATAGCAACGCACTACCTTACTTACACACATCACTGACCTTACTACCACACACCACATAACCCATTACTTACAACGCACCCCACACACCTACCTATATCACACACACACTACCTTATTTACACACACACTACCTTACTTAGACACACACTACCTTAATTACAACCCACAACAACGAAACCCACTAACCACACACTACCTTACTAACACACACACACTACCCTGACTACACACACGCACACGACCTTCCTTACCACATTTACCTTACTACACACACATCCGACTACCTACTTACACACACACTCTTCTAACACACACACACTCCTTACACACAACGACACTACCTTTACTACCCACACAACACACACTCCTGTACTACACCACACACACAACCGTCTAACACCACTCACCGTTACTAACAAACCCACAACCTTAGCGCAACACACACCTACCCTTCTAACACAACACACACTACTTCGACACACACACACACGTCAGTACTGCACCACTGACTAACAACACACGCACTTACGTACACACGCTTCGTACACACACACACCAACCTTACTTACCACACCACCGTACTTGCACAACACAACAAACAACACACTACCTTACGTACTACACACACACTACCCTGACTAACAAACACCACTCACTTACATGTACTTACACACACGCCATCCACCTACCATAATCACAACACCTACTTACGTACTAACACACGACCGGACTACACCACACACTACTTACTTAACACACACACTACCTTAATCTTCACACACACACTCCCGAGTACGAACACACACACACGACCTTCTGAACACACACACGACCTTACTTAAAACCCACAACCTTACGTACAACACCCTCACCTGACTACACACACACCCACACTACTTACTTAACACCACACACACACGACCTTACAGACCCACACACACACACACTCCGACGCACACAACCCACGACCTTACTAACACACACACTACCTTACTTACACCACACGACTGACTAACACCACAACACACCTTACACACTACCTTACTACCCACACACACTACCTTACTACCACACACACACACCTTACTAACACACACACACTCCTTATTGCACTCACACACACTACCTGAAGGTACTAACACAGATCACACACGACCTACGTGCCATCAACGACCGACCTTACTTAAAACACTCACGACCTTACGACCGCACCCCTAACCTTATTACACACCCTACCGTTACAACATGTAGTCACACACACAGTCCCTACCTTACGAACACCACACTCTACCCGTACGAGCAACATCACACACGGACCACCTTACTATCAACACACACTACCGTACACCACCCCCACTTACCGGACGACCACACAAGACGGACGAACACACACCACGACCTTACTATCACACCACATCTACCTACTAACACAACACACTACCGTACCATACCACACACGACGTACGTTCCAAAACGACGACCGGACTAACACACCCACAAACGCAATACCGTACTAACACACGCACACGACCGTACGAACACACACACACTACCGGCGACCCCACACTACAGCTAACACACACACACGACCGGAAGACAACACACACAAACCGGAACGACACACACGACGGACGTACACCACACGACCGGACCGAACACCACCACACTAACCTGACTTACACCACACGACAACCGGTACTGACACACACAAACACGACCATGACGTAACACAACACCCACGACAGGACTACACACCCAAGCCTGACGACAACACACACACAGTACTTACACCCACCCGACCGGTAACTGGAGCACACACCACCACACGACCGTAGGACCACACACTACCGCGGACACACACACACACGACCGGACTGGCACCCCACGACCGTACGATACAAACACCCACTAAACGACCGGACCGTACACACACACTACCGTACGAACCACACACACACTACCTGACGAACACACACACACGCCCTGCCGGACACACAGCAACCCACACTAACACGGGACGTCCACACACACTACCAGAGTACGAACACCACACACTACCGGACGGCCACCCACACACGACCGACGACACACACACACGACCGTAGGGACACACACACTACCGGACGGACACACCCACCGTACCAACAACACACACACGACCGCGACTGACACACAAACACAACTACCTGACTGAACACAACACCACTACCGACGTACACACACACACACACTACCTGAACGGACACACACACTACTTACGAACAACACACACTACTACCTTACATCACAATAACACACAACTACCCTTACTACCACATCACACGCCTACGCTTATTTACAAAACACAAACTACTGACGTACAACACCGAGGCTGACACTACGCGGGACGTTACACACACAACCTACCCTACGGTACACACAGAACGAGCTCGTACTAACACCCCACCGACCTTACTACACAACACAGTACACTACCTTACGGACACACAACACAGCCCTGACAACCACAACACACGCGACCGTTACGTACACACACCCTCCGACTACACACACACACTACCGTACGGCACAGCACCCGACCGGACGTAACCATCACAATGCACGACCGGACCAACAACACACACCGACCGGACGACAACACACTCCACAACGACCTTACGAACACACAGCACCCCGACGCGCGGACCCGAGACACACCCCCGAACCCCGGGGACGACACACACACACACACACTACCGGAACGGACACACCAGAACGACCGTACTACCACAAAACAAAAAAACACACGACCAGGGACGGACACACACCACACGACCGGACTAACAACCCACACACAACATAACCGTGATGACACACACACTACCAACTGACACACACACGACCGGAATAACACACACACATAGACCTGACTAACACACAACACGACCGACTGGACACACACACGACCGGACGTGACACACACACACGACGACCGGACGGCCACACACACACGACCTGACGACCACACACACACTACGGACTAACACACACCCACGCCCTTACGGACCACACGACTACACCGTAACTGACACACACACACTACCGGACACCACCCACAAATCACACTACCTGGTTACGTCCACACAGCCTGCACCACAACTACAGCATTACTACACAACCACACGACCCGAGACCTTCGTCCCCCATCACACACTAGCCCATTACTAACACGCCACACACCTACCTTACTTACACACAACACCCTACCCTACTGATTACCCACACACACCTTACTACCTACACACACACTACTTACTACACATCCCTACACACTTACTAAACAACCAGTCCACGACTTACTAACATACAACCCCCAACTTACTAACACACCCATACACGCTAACCATTACTAACCACACACACTATCCTTACGAACACACACACATACCCCAGTTCCTCATACCACCACACACTACCTTACTAACACACACACTACATTACTTACATAAAACCTACCTTACTAGCTACACACACTACTTAACTAACCCACATCACTACCGTTCCTTACCGCCACACACTACCGTCCTAACACACACACACGAAGCCGTTACTACCCCACACACTCCCTTACTTCCACCCCCACTCCCTTAACTTACACCAACCCTACCCTCCTAACACACAAACACTACTCCTAGACCCGCACAGCCTCCTTACTACACACACACACTACCTTACTTACACACACACTACCTTACTAACACACACACTACCTTACTAACACACACACACTACCTTACTACACACACACACTACCTTACTAACACACACATAGCGTCCTTAATAAAACACCGCGACATTACTAACCACAGACACACTACCTTACTACATCTACAACACACACTACCTTACTCACACACACACTACCTTACTTACACCACACACTACCTTACTAACACACACACACTACCTTACTTACAACACACCGACCCTTACTTACATACCCACACACACCTCTTACTAACACACACCCACTACCTACTTACAACACACAAGACCCTTACTAACAACACACACCTAACCTACTTACACACACCAAACTACCTGACTTTGCACCCATTACACACACACTACCTTTAACTCAACCACACACTAACCATCGAACCAACACACACTACCTTACTTACACACAACACACACACCTACCTACTCTAACACACACAACACTACCTTACTTACAACACACCACGACCATTACTAACACACACACACTCCCTTACTAACACACACACACACTACCTTACTACAACAACACACACACCACACACTTACGCCTCAAGGATGCAGGCAAAGATCTCTCTCAACAACTACCGTCTACGAACCCACCAAAACACGCAGCCGCACTAACCTGACGTACTACACACACGGACCTTACGAACACACACACACGACCGTACTACAACACACCACACAGCACACGAACGTAACTAACACACACACTGACCGTTACTGAGCACAGCAGCAATACCTTCTAACACACACCAACACTACCTGACTTAGGGCAACCACACACCAATACCATAACTAACTACAAGACATCTCACACAGCCATACCCTAGCTTCACAGCCCACACACACTAACGTTACTAACACACAACCTACCTTACTTAGCACACACACGAGCCTACTAACACAAACTATAACACTACCTCTTAAACCATCCCCACACAGAACCGGACTGTCACCCCCACCCCCACTAACGATTACTAACCCCACCCCACACGACCCTAATTCCAACACAGACCCAACTAGCCTCCTTCCCAACCACAGTACCCCTTAGACTTACACACACGATACCGTACAAACACACAAGAACGACCCTTACTTACCAACACAACGACCTTAACTACCACACCACCTACCTTAGCTAACAACACACCCACTTGACCGTCAATAACACCGAGAACTACCTTACTTACACCACAAATACATATACTAGAACCCACCCCCCCTCCCTAACCAAGCCACCGCAACTACCTACAAAAGAACCCCCCCATAACCTTAACTTACAGACACACACAATACCTACTAACCACGACACACTACCTAAGCTCACCAACCACCCTCCCTTAATCCCCCCGCCACCACTAAGAACTTACCACCAACAGCAATATCTTGAACTAACACCACACGACATACCTTCCATTACAACACACACACTACCATTTAACTTACATGAACAACAATCCTTACGTGAAAACACAGCACAACACCATTACGTACACCAACACTTTACCCTTATAAGCACACACACCACTACCTTAAGTTACAAAGCAACACACTACCTTAACGAACACAGACACACTACACCTTCCTTACACACAACTAACTAAAGCTTAACACACAACAAGCTAAGACTTCGTAACACAAACACACACGAACCGTTAACTTACAACACACACTACCTTACAAGACACACCACACACTACCTTACGCACAAACACAACAACACTACCTTACATAACACACACACGCTACTTATTACACCACAACAACATACCTTACTTAGACACACACACTACCCACCATTTCTAACAAAAACACAACATACCTATACAAAAGACACACAACACAACACGTACTTACACACGCACATACCTGACTTAACGACCCCCCAAGATACCTTACTAAGCAGCCCAGACACCCTGAGTCCCTTAAGAGGATAAAACACACCAAGAAGACCGTACGAGACACAACAGACGGAACGGAGCTCAAAGAAACACCCCACTCGCCTTATACCACACACAACTAACCATTAATATACGACACACCAAGTCAACCCTCACTAACTTCCAACAGAACACAAACACAAACCCCCCACTCCGCTACCTTACCCACAACACATCAGCCTTACTAACGCAACACACAGCAGACCGGGACGGACACAATCCACAGAGACACGGACAGAGAGACTACCACAAACGACGAACCGGCATGACACACACAGACCGGACGGAAACACACAGCACGAGCTTACTAACAAACAACACACACATCACGGAGGGGACAACAACACCCGACAAGCGACCTGCCGATACACACACAGCGACCTGACAGGGACAACACACACGACCGGACGAGACCCACACACCCGAGAGGACGAACACACCACAACGGAACTGGCCGACACACCACCACACAGACCGGACGAGCTCACAACACGATACCGGACGGACACAACACACGGACCGGACGAACAACAACACAACAGCTAACCGCGAAACACAAGGAACACGACGGACGGACACCAACACACAGACCTTACCTAAGACAACAGACAAGACTACCATACTTACACCACAGACTACCTACGTTACAACACCAAGCAATACAGTAGGAACCCAACAACACACACTACCTTACGACACACACATACCACTAACGGATGACACACTCCTACTTACACAAACACGACCTTACTAACACCACAAACCGGACGCGACACACCACATCGACCGGACGAACTACACAACCCTACAACTACCGGAACCAAAAACACGTACCCCAAACGACCCTACGTACCACACACGTACACTACCTCGATCAACAACACCACAAAACGACCGGAAGGAACCCCACACGGATCGAACTCGCGACGCACCACAACAACCACACGACCCCCGGGACGAACCAACACACACATGCCGACCAGGACTAACACACACACACGACACTTACATAAACACACACACAAGACGGCCGGGACTGCATCACAGACGGACCGTACTACAACAACCGAGACACACCGCACGCGGACAATCAGCAACACACATGACCGGGCGGTAAAGGAACGTCACAAACCACACTACCGGACTAACACAAACACACACTACCGGTGAAGGACAAACACACACACGTACCGAACGAAATCACACAACACTACCGTACTGACCAGCCCACCACTACAGCAGTACGTACAACACGCAACCTTACGAGACATTAACAAACCACACAGAGCGGCTAACAGCACATACCACTACTCCATACTTACTCTTTACACAAAACAACCTTAACGAACACACACACTACCGGACGAACAAACATCACCCGACACTACATAATAACACACGCAACTACGCTTACTTACACCACACAACGACAAGAACGGAACACAAAGTACGACCACGACCGGACGTGACACAGCCAAACGACCGGGACGCACAACACACGGACCGGGACGAACACCACACAAAGACGACCGGACGGACACCAGCACACGACCGGACGAACACACACACACACGGACGGACACCACACACACGACCGGAGCGAACACACACAAAGACGCGGGACGAACACACGCACCGACCGGCGCGGACACACACACACGACGGGAGGACAACAACACGGACCGGACGAACACACACCACGGACCTGACGGACACACACACGACGCGACGGTACACACACACGACCGGACGGAAACACACACACACCGGAGGACGAACAACAACACGACCAGCCGGCACACACCCGACCGGGACGAACACACACAGCAATACCTGCACGAACACAGGCCCCAACGACCCGGACGGTGAACACACACACACAATACGCTTTACTACAAAACAACACACACCACTACCTCTACTTCACACACAACTACCTTACGAAACCACACACACACTCACCGTCACTAACACACAGACACTACCTGAACGTACACCACAGCACTAACCTGAACTGACAAACAACACGAACCTTAACGCCGTTGACACACAACCAACATGTAACTCTTTAATCTTAAACAAAACACACGTACCTCTAAGTACATACACACACACCCTACCGTAAATAAGACACACACACTACCACTGATCATTGAACACACACAAACAGTAACGAGGAAAACACAGCACACGACACGGAGAGACACGAGACACACGACCCCGGACGAGACACACACGAAGACAAGGACGAACACGACCAACACAGTGACGACTCGGGGAGCCGAACACCACACACACGACCGGACGGAACCACATCAGCCCCACACGACCGGACGGACGGCAGCACACGACCGGACGAACACACCACAACGAGCGACCGAACACAACAGCACACGACCGGACGGACACACACCACGAACGGACGAACACACACCAACACGACGCCGTGGAAATGACACCACACACGACGACCGGAATGAACACACACGCCACACATTGACCGGTTACGGACAATCCTACACGCAACGCACCTTACCTGACCGGACCCCATACCAGACCTGACGGACACACACACGACCGGACGCGGAACAGCTACACAAACGACCGGACGGGGGAACCAACACGACCGTGAGATACACACACTGACCCGAACTCGGACGAAAACAAACCCACGACCGGAAGAACCAGACAACACTGAAACCGGACGCAGCAGCCCACACCGACAAGACGGACACCCACACGACTGACCGGTAAGGAAAACACACGACCCGGACGGACAAGACAAAGACCGGACGAACAAACAAACACCACGACCAGTACGGACACCACACTACCTGACAAAACAAACACCCACAACGACCTTACGTACACACACACAGTACAGACTAACACCACTACTTCCGACTGGACAACCACACTACATACGCGACACACGCACACTACTGACTAAACACAAAAACACTACTCGTACTTACACCTCACACTTACAGTACTAAACACACACACACTACCTTAATAACACACACACTACCTTACTAACCACACCACACTACGCTTACTAACAGCACATCAACACTACCGTACATAATACGACACCACCTACACCGAGCACAACACACACACACACTACTTACTTACCAAAACACGCACGGCACTAACCACACACACGTACTTACTGTCACAAACACACACTACCTTCCGACACCCACACGACCTGACGTACACACACACGACCGGACGAACACACACCACGACCGGAAAAAACAACACACGCCTTACCACAGCAACAGACAATAACGTACACCACACACTACCTTACTAACACACACACACTACCTTACTTACACACACACACTACCTTACTTACACACACCACTACCTTACTACACACACACACTACCTTACTTACACACACACTACCTTACTAACACACACACACTACCTTACTAACACACACACACTACCTTACTAACACACACCACTACCTTACTAACACACACACACTACCTTACTAACACACACACACTACCTTACTACACAAAAAACACACCTGTACTAACAAATAAACGACCTTACTAAACACACAAACATACCTTAACTTACACCACACACGACCTTACGAAACCCACACACACCTTACCTTTACACACACACTACCTTACGACACACCAGCCACACGAACCGTACTTACCAACACACTACCTTACGAAAAAACACACACTACGGTACTAACACACACCACAATAACCGTACGTACACACCACACTACCTCACGAACACACACACACTGCAAGTACGGACACACCACAACGACCGGGACGGAACACACACAGATTACCCGTACTAACACACGCACACGACCCTAGGACAACGACACGGACCTGACTAACCAAACCACCAAAAGCCCGAGGGAACACACACAAACGACCGGAAAACACCAACACACGCCGGACGGACCACACACCACATGAGCCGGACGGACACACACACACGACAGTGACGGACACACACAAGACCGGACGAACGACACACACACGACCGGGACGGGGACACACACGACCGGACGAACACAGCACAGACCTACGAACACCCCCACAGGACGGAAGAAACACACACACGACCGGACGGGACACAAACACGGACAAGACGGGACACACACACACGACCGGACGCACACCACACACGACCGGGACGGACACAGCACACGAGACTGGACGAACACCACAACACGACCGGACGGACACACCCACGACCGGACGAACACCACACACACACGACCGGACGGACACACACACAGACCGACACGGACACACACACAAAGACCGGACGAACCACACACACACGACCCTACGGACACACACACGACCGTACGGAACACACACGACCGGACGGACACACATGCACGACGGACGAAAACACACACACACGAACCTTTACGGACACACACACGACCGTACTAAACACACCAGACCGGGACGAGACAAACACAACGACCGTACTAACACACACACGACCGGACGGACAACAATACCTTACTAACACACACACACTACCTTACTTACCACACACACACTACCTTACTAACACACACACACTACCTTACTAACACACACACACTACCTTACTTACACACACACTACCTTACTAACACACACACACTACCTTACTTACAAACACACACGACCTTAGAACGCACACATACATACTTACACACACACTACCTACTTACACAAACAATACCTTATGAACACCACAACACTACCTGACGGTCACAACAGACCCGGACTAACCAGCACACTAGCCGACTGACACACACACACTACCTTACTAACACACACACACTACCTTAATAACACACACACACTACCTTACTTACACACACACTACATACTTACACACACACTACCTTACTAACACACACACACTACTTACTTACACACACACACTACAGGACGAACACACACAAACGAACTTACGAAAAAACAAAAGACCGGAAGAAACAAACACAAACTACCTTGAGGGACACACCAACAGACACCACGACCAGACTTACACACAACCACAACACACACGACCGGACGTACCACGACGACCGACACTAACGCACACCACACCACCTGACTAAACACACACACGACCGTACGAGAAGCACACAAACACAGAGACCCGGACGTACACAACACACACACTACCGGAAGAACAACCAAGAACCCACGACTTACTAACACACACACACTACCTTACTTAACAACACACGAACCTTACTAACACACACCACACTACTTTCTTACACACCACACTCCTACTAACACACACACACTACCTTACTAACACACACACACTACCTAACTTACACACACACACTACCTTACTACAACCACACATTACCTTACTTACACACACTGCCCTTACTGACACACACACTACATACTCAAGCACACAGTAACACTACCTTACTAACACAATCACACACCTTACACATTACGCAAACACACACGGATCACTACCTGACTTACACACACACTAACCCCTTAATTACACACACCACTACCCTTATAACACTAACACACACACAACCTCACTCAGTACTCAGTACGATACCACAACGACATTACGAACAAACAGCACATAATCGTATCCTTACACACACACTATCACGTACTAACACACACACCACTCCACGTACGGAGTTACATCACCACACACATAACTTACTTACACCACCCACTACCTTAGTGCAACACACACACTTACCTTACTTACACACACACTACCTTATTAACACACACACACTACCTTACTTACACACACAGCACGTAATACACACACACTACCTTACAACACCCACCACACGACCTGACGACACTACACACGACCGGACGAACACCACCACGACCTGACAGACACAAACACTACCTTAGCGTAACACCCATAACACAGACACGCTGAGCTAACACCACTAACACACTACGACTAACTACATACCCACATCTACTACCTAACTGACACACACCACTACCTACTAACAACACACAAACTACCCTAATGAAAACACCCACACTACCTTACTAAAACACACACAGCACCGCTTACCGACTTAACACTAACACGACCGGATAACAACACCACACACTACCCTGACGTACACAAACACCCACTACCTAGACTAACACACAACACTACACTTACTGACCACACACGACATTACTAACACACACACACAGGCATACTTATCTAGCCGCCTTACAACACACTACCTTTAACTACACACACGAGACCACTACATTAACACACACACTATAGCTTACTAAAACACCTCACACGACGGATGACACACACACACACACTTAAGCGGACACACACCCTACCTGTAACTTACCACACACACCACGAGTACATTCCGACCACACACACACAGCCTACATACACAACTACACGACTCGCATACTCCAACACAACAACCAACACCGACCTAGAGGGACAACACCAGCGACCGGAACAACACACATCCACACAACCTCGGACCTAACACACACACACACTTACGGCGTAACGGACACACAACAGCCTACCTACAACACACCACACTAACCGACTACTGAAACACGACACACACCACCTGACTAAAACCCAGCACATGACTACCGGACTGTACACACACATTACATACTTACAAACACACTAGCGGTAACAGAACTACACACCACTACTTACAGGACACCACACCCACACTTTACCTTACTAACACACCAAACTAACCTTACTTACACACACACAACCTTGATAAACACACACCTAGCACTACCTTAAGAACAACACCACACTACCTTACTTACACACACATGACCTTGTTACTCCACAATTACTTCACTAGACACCACACACAACCAACGTACAACTTACGGGACACACACACACCACCTACCTGACGAACACCAACACACCGGACGAACACAACACACACTACCTTACTTACACACACACTACCTTACTAACACACACACACTACCTTACTTACACACACACTACCTTACTAACACACACACACTACCTTACTTACACACACACACACACTACCTTACTAACACACACACTACCTTACTTACAAACACTACCTTACTTACACAACACTAAAACTTACACACACCCACACTACCTTACGAACAACCCACCCTACCTCATTAACACACACCACTACCGGTCCGGACACCACACACTGCCTTGACTGACACACCACAGCAACTACCGTACTAATAACACACATACTTACTTTAACCCACCACACAACGACCCCCGGACTTAAAACACAACAACTAAACGCGGACCTGACACACAACGACACTACGAAATAAACATCCACACTACGGACGAACACAGCACACACTAGCTTACTTACACACCGAAACCGACCGACGAAACACACCCACTGACCTTACTTACACAACCACACTACCGGACGACACACCTACACTACCCGACTCGGACACTACACTGCCTATACACGTCGGACGACACACACATACCTTTAAATACCACCCGGCACAC